>JAQFVV010007892.1:0-51517 GCA_028023455.1 Epiperipatus broadwayi
ATAAAATTTAGCATTATTATTTTATATGTTTACTTTAGCATTTAACTACATTTTAAACTTTTATTCTAGATTTTAATTTACATTTAATTTTTATAAGTTTACATTTTAATTTTTATAAGTTCGCACAGATGGGTTTATAAAAGTTTTTTTTATAATGTTGAGTATAGATCGGTTACATAGATTACACGGTTAAAAACATTTCAAAATAAACATAAATGATCAAAATACAAAGTCATTGATACCGTCAATTGCAGAGGGAAATTTATAAGTAACCCAATAGCATTCACCATAAGATCCTTGTGTTGACACCAATAACTTAAAAGACATCCACATAAATACATTTTAGATACTCAGCATAAGGTATCATTATTTATCGAATGTCTATATATTTTGATACAATATGAAAATCCAAAACATAATTAACCGATAACGAATCCAAGCAAGTGTCTATAAACAACTTAAATTTAATGCCTTTTTATTTAGTGTCGAGTATGAATAGACTACATAGATTTGCATTTGAAGATAAAACATTCTATCCCTATTTAACCTTAGGCTAAAAGTTCGCAGTCAAACTGGCGTCAATCCATCTGATATATCGATGTATTCAGATCGTAATACTAATATGGCAACACAAAATATGTTAAGATAAGACATTGACTCTCATCAGATAGGAATATTACATCTATCTAATGAGAAGAACAATAAAAAAAACTCCATACAAATGAGCTGCGGTCATTTTGCCGACTTACAATCGCATTCCCTAGGCAAGAGGATATGTGCAGCCTATACAAGCGATTTTTCCCATAGCAAATCTTGCATTACTTCTACTAACTACATCAATATATCCAATCCAGTGACCCAATTCAACAATGACACTAATAACCTAAGATTACCCTCCCCTAATATAACTTTACAAATCTATACAGCCATTCACACCCGACTTAAGTTTATCATTGATATATTTTAATTTATCGGAAAACAAAAATCATAATAAAACTTAAAGAACAAAAAATATATAAATGGAAATGATTTTACAAAAGAAATACATCAAATAACATTTTAACTACTTTAGTCAGATAGGAAATTCTTATATTTATAAATATTGAAAAGTTTAGTATTTAGATGTCTTTTGTTTAGAAATGTTCATAAATTATATATTTCTTACTGTTTTGAAAAATGTCAGTTTTCTCTGATTTCTTGTAATGGAAGGAATTAATCCCACAAAGTCATAAGAAGATCGGTGTGCAGTTAATTATTGGTTCTTTATGGTTGATGGTATTCTTTCGGGCCTTGATGTCCTGTGGCCTGCAATATCGGAAAATGATGTTTCATTTTTTTTTGAACAACTGAAGGAATTGAAAGTGCATCTTTCAATCCCTTCTCCTTCAACTCTGCACTAACACCTACAGTCCCATCGTAATAACTAATTAATAATTTCCAAACTTTTCCTTTTATATTAATTTTAAGGATGCAATTGACATTACATCATCGATGAAGATGATCCTTCCATTGAGGTCTGATTTCCTGATGGATTTCTCTCATTTGCTATTAGTTTCTATTGTTTTCCTACCTGACTGTTGCTTATACATTTCAATGCCCAAGGCTAGTTTACATTGACTAATCAAAACAATCATTTCCATTTTCTGATTACTTAATGTGTTTTCCAAAATTAAAGATATATTTTTATTTCTAAATCTTTTTTAAGTTTTTGCTTTTAAAATATTTTTTTTTATTTTTAATAAAGTTTTATTTTAATAATATTTTTTTTTTATCTGTGCAATATTATATATATATATACGAGTTTAAGATGATTTTTTAATTTTCAATTTTTAATTCTTAAAAAAGAAGTTTTTATTTGCGAACTTTTATTCTTTTAATGTTTACTAATAAAAAACAATGTAAGATATGTATGTGCCCGTTACAATATATATATATATATATATATATATATATATCATCATCATCATCAACCATTATCAATCCACTGCAGAATGAAGGTCTCTCCAAGTTTAATCCATCTTCTCCGATCTTTAGCTTCTCTTCTCCACAACACCCCTGCACATTTTCTTATTTCATCCATCCATCTCACATGTGGTCTCTTTCTGGGTCTTTTACAATCTCTTGGAATCCAGTTTAAAATTTCAATTGTCCATCTATTATCATCTCTTCTAGCAATATGTCCAGCCCAACTCCATTTCAATCTTTTAATTTTTTCAATAAGGTAAGTAACACCTGTTTGTTGTCTTACCCATACATTGCGTTTTCGATCTCTTCTTGTTACTCCCAACATACATCTCTCCATACTCCTTTGAGTGGTCTGAAGTCTCTGTATTGCTCTTCTATTAAGTGTCCAAGTCTCAGACCCATAAGTAAGAACTGGTAAAACACATTTGTTAAAAACCAACCTTTTCAAACACATAGGCATATTTCCTTTTAGTATCAAGTTATTTCTACCAAAAGCAATCCAACCAAGTTTAATTCTATGATTATTTTCCTTCATTATGTTTCCATCTGTATTAATAATCTGACCAAGGTATTTGTAACTGTTAACTTCTTCTAATTCTTCATAATCAATCTTTATTTTCATATTTTGAGCAAATCGATTAAACATTACTTTAGTCTTTTTAACATTTATCTTTAGTTCTACTTTTCTACTTTCATCTGCTAACTCCTGCAACATTTCCAGCAGCTCTGAAACATTATTTGCAAAAACAACTACATCATCTGTAAAATCAAAATGACTTAAATACTCTCCATTTACTTTCACTCCTTTAGTTTTCCATTTTAATCCACAAAATACTTCTTGCAGCACCGCTGTAAAGAGTTTTGGAGATATGGAGTGACCTTGTCTTACACCTTTCTCAATGTTGATTTTTCCAGTATCATTATGTAATCTAATTGTTGCTGTTGCATTTTTATAAATATTCTTTAAAATATGACAATATCCTGATCTATACCTTGATGATCCAATGCTTTAATCACTGAAGAAATGTGTATAGAATCTAATGCCTTTTCATAATCTACAAATCCAAAACATAATGACAACTCATATTCATTTGTCTTTTCTATGACTTCTCTCAATACCTGGATATGATCTATTGTACTAAAACCACTTTTAAATCCAGCTTGTTCTCTTGGTTGGTGGAAATCCAAAGTTCTCTGTAGACGAGTTGTAATTATCTTGGTAAAATTTTTATATAAGACTGATAAAAAGCTGATAGGTCTGTAATTTCTAATATCTTTTTTATCACCTTTTTTAAATATTAATATTATTACTGCATTCTTCCAATCTTCTGGTACATCTTTATCATTTAGACATTTGGTATATAACTTTGCTAAAATTGTTTCTATTTCTTCACCTGCTTCTTTAATATATCAATTATAATTCCATCATTTCCTGGAGCCTTTCCTTTCTTCATACACTTTATTGCATGTGTCACTTTTTCATTTAAAATTCTGGGCAATTCGGAAGATTTAATAGATATAGGAGATACTTGTTCTTTATTACTATATAATTCTTGATAAAAATCTTCTACCAATTTCATGATGTCATCTCTCTTTTTAGTAATAATTCCATCTTTTTTTCTTATTGCAGATATAAATTTCCTACCAATACCAAAGTGTTGTTTAACATTTTTGTGACTTTTATTTTCTTCTACAGCTTTCCTTGCTATTTCACAGTTATACTTTCTTATATCATTTTCAACTCTTTTCTGTACCATTTTACAAAATTCGAGATATTCAATTCTTTTTAATGCATCATTTTTGTATATCTTCATATTCCTTCTTTTCTTCATAAATTCTCTAGTTTCAGTAGAAATTTTATTAGTCAATTGCTGCTTTTTTTACCAGCTATGTTTGTTGTAGTTTTTAAAAGTGTATCAGTTATTTTCATATTAATTTTATTCAAATCTGAATCATGTTCAAATTCTCCTAACACTTGAAACCTATTTATAAGTTCTAATTTAAATTCATTAGAATGTTTCTGAAGATTAGGAATATCAACTGTAAATATTGTTTTTCTTAATAATTTTTGTCTCTGTAGTTTTACATTAACACATAACTTACACCTTACTAATCGATGATCACTTCCTGTGCTAAATTTATTAAGAACATTACAATCTTGAAATATGTATTTTCTGTTAGTCAAAATATAGTCCAATTCTGCTGTACCTTCATTTGGATGCTTCCATGTCCATTTCCTTTTAACATTTTTTTCAAAAAATGAATTTATAATATAAAGTTTTTCTTTTTCTGCAAACTCCATAAAGTCTATGTCCTCTCTCATTTCTATTACCATAACCAAAATTACCTAAAGCAATTTCATCTTTCATTTGTCTATCAATTCTAGCATTAAAGTCTCCCATAACAATGTTAAAATGTTGTTTACTCTGATCAAAAGCCTTTTGTACATCCATATAAAAATATTCTACTACTTCATCACTATGAGAACTTGTTGGGGCATAAACCTGAATTATCTGCATTTGGTATCTGCTATTAAGTTGTATAACTAATCTTGCCACTCTGTCCGATACACCATCAATCTCCACAATATTGTTCTCCCACTTTTTATTTATAATGAATCCTACTCCACTTGTATTTCCAATATGTGTGCCTTTATAATAGAGTATATGTCCACTTTTTAAATAAATTGTTTCTTCTCCTTCTTTTCTTCTAACTTCACAAAGTAATGTCCCATTTAATATAAGACAGTTCTTCTTCTAATTCTTGCAATCTTCCTTCACTTGAAAGTGATCTGCAGTTATAAGTACCTAAATAAAAAGTTGTCATCAAATGGCAGCCTGGGTCCACAATCAGGGGATTCTTAGCCCCCTCCGCCTTTGGCCACCAACCACTGCCTTGGTTGGTGACTTTATAGCCACCTGGGAATAAGGGTCATGCTTTATTTTTGCCTGTCATAATTGTATATATCTATTGGAAAAATATTTATCATTTACGCAAACATTCATTCTGCCTTATCAGGCACTGAGAAGAAAGACCATGGTGTTTCTTGATCTTAAACTCAGAGGTAAAAAGCCAATAAACTCACCACACTGGCTAATGCATGTTGGTGAGCAGCCCATCCATGTTCGTATACTATATGAATAATCACATAGTAATAACAGCTGCAACGACAAGAACGTATGGAGTGGACATTAGGAATTTGCCCTGCTCGGTTCCTTTAAGGCCTCCAAAAGGAATCAAAGGGTCTCCTTTCAGTTAATAGCAAACTCCTTTCTGCAGCCATATATATATATATATATATATATATATATGAGGGGTGTAACCTTATAATTGAATATTTATAAATACAGTAATCAGATATGTATAAAGTATAGCTTTAAAATTTTTATCCAATTAGGAGTGCTTTGGACTATCATCATAGTCTTTGTCAAC
The DNA here is from genome assembly GCA_028023455.1 of Epiperipatus broadwayi. Classification (NCBI taxonomy): domain Eukaryota; kingdom Metazoa; phylum Onychophora; class Udeonychophora; order Euonychophora; family Peripatidae; genus Epiperipatus; species Epiperipatus broadwayi. The sequence goes on from JAQFVV010007892.1 coordinate 5,398, forward strand.
TAACACTTTAGAAGGTTAACCTTCCCACAATTTTGTGATCTTAATATTTGTTGCCTGCCTGTTGATTAAGTTTTGTTTGTATTTGTATATTAGCATAGCTTTCTTTATTTTCATCTTGTTATTATTTTTTTTATAATTTGCAAAATTTTTATGCTATTATAATGCAAGTTGACAGTATAAATACATGACTTATTATGGTCATAAAAATGAATGCTGAAATATTATTATTTATTTTGCAATTTTGTTTTATTTTCTGAGCCCTTTTTAATAACATAAAGTGCTCTTTAATTTCTTTTTTCCAATGTACATCTCGATTCTCCTATATATCCACTATTACAACTACATATCCATTTATAAATGATGCAATTTTTATTTATAAATGAGGTTTTATCTTTATACTTTTATATTAATTTGTTTAATGTAGGAACTGCATAAATTGCAATGAAACATATATTTTTATAAATATTTCTTATAAAATTAACTTGATCATCCGAAATATATGGCATTGATATCCAGATTTTTTTATTAGCAGGAGAATAAAGATTATTAATATTTTTATTCTTATATTTTGGATTACAATTTTTAATAACATTATGGATATATGATTATAAGTGTAGCCAACATTTATCAATTCATTTGAATACATTTCAATATTTTTACCTTTATCTGATGAGTATTTACAAAGACTATTATTTCTAAATAAAAAGGAATTCAAACTTGCCATTTTATGTGACATTGGAACTCTTGATTTATATAAAATATAACATTTTTTTTGCTATTGGTTTAATTGTCATACAATAATTTAGCATACATTAATTTCTAATTATTTTAAGATCAGGAAACTGAACACATCTTAAATTTTCATTTGCTTTTATCCATTTTAAGTCATTTAAATTGTTTAATTTTTTAAATAAATCCTTAATTGTATTTGGCCTGCTGCATAAAAAAAAATTTTCAACATATCCATAATATATTGCAATATTTTTTTTGATAATATTCCTTTTTCATAATTTTTTTTTCATATGTAAAAATTACAAAATTATATATTTGATTAACAGTAAATAAATCCATTGGCCATCCATTGGCCATTCTATAATCCTTAAAAACTGCATATTTTTATCAATATAGCTTAAAGTTTCAATTATAAATTTTATTATTTTCATATATGTTAATGATATTTTTGTATGTGGCAAGCTGAATATAATTAAAGACTTGATTAAAGAATTAAATAATTTAAATGGCATAAATGGATAAAAACAGATGAAAATTTAATGTGCATTCAGTTACTTGATCTTAAAATAATTAGAAATCAATGTAAGCTGGATTACTGTATGACCATTAAACCAATAACAAAAAGAGGTTATATTCCATATAAATCAAGAGTGTCAATGTCACAGAAAATTGCAGGTTTGAAGTCCTTCTTATTTAGAAATAATAGTCTTTGTAAATACTCATTGGGTAAAGGTAAAAATATTGAAATGTATTCGAATGTATTGTTAAAAGTTAGCTACAATTATAATCATATATATATAATTTTATTAAAAAATTAATATGGAAATAATAATAAAAATATTAATAAGAATATTTATTCTCCTGCTAATAAATAATATGGATATTAATGCTATATATTTCAAATGATGATGTAAATTATATAAAAAAAATTATAAGGGTATTGCATCATTGCATTTTATGCACCTCTTACATTAAACAAATTAATAAATAACTCTAAAATAATACCTCATTTATCAATAAAAATTGCATCATTTATAAATGGATATGTAGGTATGGAAGCATATATATATATATATATTATCATTGAAATAATAATAAATTTAACGGTTTACAAACTATTACAAACAATCCTTAAATCCGCAGAAGTACTTTCAGTTAATTTCTTAAACCGAAAGTACTTCTGCGGATTTAAGGATTGTTTGTAATAGTTTGTAAACCGTTAAATTTATTATTTCAATTATAATTACAATTTTGTTTTTAATTAACGGAAATTTTATTTATTTTACATATATATATAATTAGATACCAACCAATAGTAATCAATATTTCTCACTGCTGTCAAGGCAACCTTCACACCTTTTAATAGCAAGAATGGAAATCCATTCTTACTAATGGTCCATTGAATATATATGGACACTTAAAGCTTGTAACTTGACTACTGAGTATGAAATATTGATACAATGAAGTTTAAATAAACCTCTTTAAACATGAAATAAACATAGGGGAATTGAGATGTACATTGGAAAAAAGAACTTAAGAGCACTTGCTGTTATTAAAAAAACTTCAGATAATGAAACAAAATTGTAAAATAAATAATAATGTCTCAGCAGCCATTTCATGTATTGATGGTTTTAACTTCAATTATAATAATGTAAAAATATTGCAAATTGAAAAAAATAACAACATAATGAAAATAAAGAAAACTATGCTAATATACATATACAAACAAGACTTAATCGACAGGCATGCAGAAAACATTAAGTTCATGGAATTGTTGGAAGGTTAGTCTTTCACTGCATTAGTTGACAAATATGAGATATGATGTAATGCACTGTGACTTTTTTATACAAAAACAGTATTCTCTCAGCCACTATTCCCAGAAAAACATGTTAGCCCCTTTACCATTCCTCTCCATTAACCACGGTAAGTTTTTCCATAATCTGCTTCACCCCACTTCCACAACATTATTTTGTCAACTCCATGGCCTTCATATCTAAATTTTTCTTATCTTTTTCCAAACCCAGCATAAAAACAATTACTTCTTTTCAGTATAATCACTTTGTTCATATTTATTCTTTCATAACATTATTATTAGTACCCTTTTTGTTTTCAATCATTTACATTGAATTAAAAGATGGCTAATATTTTCTATGCCCTCCTTACACAACTTATAGAATGAATCCTCCATATTTTTTCATTTACATGTATATTTCTTATTGCCAAAGATCCTGTTTAAACCTAAAATAACATACTACTTTCATTACTATTATCATAAATTAGCTCACACTCAATTTTATCTTTACTTATATATATATATATATATATATATATATATATATATATATATATATATATATATATATATATATATATATATATATATATATATATATATATATATATATATATATATAAACCCAATTTATTTTCCATATATACTTCACCACCTCTCCAACTACCTATTCTTTATTAATGCATCAATTCTTTTATCCCATTCCTCACCACTATAGTACTCAACAATCCTCCTAACACAATCATCCCAATTTTTGTACAAGTATACTGATACAAATTCTTTATACAAATTTTCTGCACACAACATTATCTTCCTCACCCATCTTGTTACCTGCCTTTTACCCATAACCCAATTAAATACTATTTTGGCTATTCCTTTATTATCCATAAACTGAACTCTACCAAACATTTTCATTTTGATTTTGCATCTCTCATCTAAAAACTTGACCATCCCATTTCTTCTTCAATTGCCATCTTTGCTGTCCACACATCTTAATCTAATTCATGTTTTCCTACTTTCCTTTGTACTTTTTTTATGCAATCTAATACCCCTTTACTAACATAATGCATCATCACCATACATTAACCCTGCTACTGCAACTCTTTTCCATACAATTCTAACTACATCATATTTATTATATGAAAGCACTGTTAATTTTTTATCAATTCCCTTTTTTCTTTGCTTCATTTATCAATTTTTTTTTCCCATTCATCTAAGGAATTTTTCTGAATAATTAATATGATTTCCAAATAACTATATCTATTCACTACATTTAACTTCAAATCCCACAATAAAAAAATCTTTGTCTTATCTTTCCCCATTATTAATCATCATTATATTTGATTTTTCTTCATTAAATTTAATCCCTATTTCTTTACCCATCTTTGTGCATGTCCTCAGCATAACTTCAATATCTTCTCTTCTTTCTGCACACAAAAAGACATCATCCACAAAAAAGACCTGACAAAGTATATATTCTCTTGTCACCTATTAACAATATCTCTATTCCTCTTACTAGTCTTTCTATTGCTTTCTTTATTTCACTCAAATACAACAAAAACAAAATAGGTAACATAGGGTATCCTTGCTTTAGTACCACACCATTATTAACTTTAACTAATTATATATCATCCAATTGATATATATATATATATATATATATATATCATCCAATATATATATATATATATATATATATATATATATATATATATTAATTATTTTCATATAATTTCTTAATAATATCCACTAAAGATTCATCCATTTTCAAATTTGCTAAACTTACCCATAATCTATTTTTATTTACTCTATCATATGCCTTCTCTATATCTATAAAACTTATATATAACTCTACATGGATTCCTACTGACATCCATAAGTTATATAACTACAAATAAATTATCTATATGCCTATCTGATATATACCCTTTTTGCATTTCCTCACTACCTTATTTTCTTCCATCCATTTTGCAACATTACAGCCACTATATATGAAAAAACTATATAAATCTGATGTTACAGGTATTGGTCTATCATTGTTTAACTTTCAATGATTCTTACACTTTCTTTATATAATAATCTTACTTTTGTATTACTCCAACTATCCAGAAAAAAACTTGCTTCTTTGTCTTCTAATTAAAACATGATAATAGCTATACTTTTGCCTTATACCTAAATTTTTTTATCATTTTTGCTGCCCATCAAATCTAAACCTCTTGCCTTTTAACTTTTCAATTTTTTACCTGCCTCATTCAGTTCATTTTCTGTAAACCTAATATTCCCATTACTATATGCTTTCATGTTTTCTATCAATCTGTACTTCACCTCTTACATGTTTTCTATAACCATTACATACCTATTTAAGATTGTCTCTAATTCTTCTCTAGAGCTACACTCTATTGTCTTACCATCTAGTAATTTTATCTCTCTCCACTACATTTCTCCTTTTAATATAATTCCAAATTTTTTATTCGCTTCTCTTCCACTTTTATTAATATCCTGCAACAATTTATAATTCTATTTCATTATCTCTATAATTCTCTATTTTAGCCAACTTCTTCTTTTCTAAGAACTTTTCCCATTTATCATTAATATGTTTTTCACTTTCTTTATTCTTAATATCACACTTATATTCTCTGCATGCATTTTTTGTCTCTTTTACACTTTTACTAACTCTCAATTTTATTACTTTTATTTTTCTGAAAGTTTTCACCTAACACCCTATTTGCCACTTTTTCTATTTCATTACACCAGTCCTTATAATCATTCCCAATCAACTCTTCTATTGTTTCTTCAACTTGTATTTTATACTCTTCCAACTTATTCTAATTTTCACTCTCCATTCACATCTTTCATTATTGTTTGAACTTTTATTTTTATTCTCCATCACCTTATTAACCATTTCTATTTCAATGAAGTTTTGATCACTAATACACACTCTCTCTTCATTATCAAACAACTTACATTTTCTGTACTTTATTCATTCACCCTTTCTCTACCAAGAAATACTTTATTCTGGGAATATATTATTTCTAGACCTTGTGTATTGTCCATTATACATATGTGATAAATTTCCAATGCTCAAATTCACTCTCTAACAAAATTTCTTCAAAAGCTGTGTATTCTTACTATCTACATCATCAATTTCTTCAATATGTACAGTCATATCACCTATAACCATTATTGTCTTCCATTTTTCTGTAAAACCCCTTATATCCTTAAGTAGACATTCATATATATTAGTGTTCCACTCCATTATAGTTTGATTATATCCAGTGGCTATATAAATTATATCCATTCCTGTCTTCTCAACCTTATTTCAAACCACAAAAGTTCTTGACATTTAACAGTATTTAGATATTTTTTTATATAACACCTATACTACCACCCCCTTTCATTTTCTTTTTTATTTATTCCCTGCCATACCAAATCTTCCAGAATAGGTTCTTCTTCCCTTAGATGTGTTTTCACTACTGCTAATATTTCAAGCTCTTCATTTCAATTGCTTTGTTTAATTCCAGACACTTTTCTTGTCTCCTACCACCTTGCATATTCAAATAATCAATTTTAACAATATCTTCTTTCCTAACTACTATTTTATACATTTTTTTGATTCCTCCTGCTCTATTACATTTATAAATAACTGGCTTACATTTAATTTAAGACACAAATTCCCTCTCCACATCTACACTTCTATCTAAATCAACTACATGTTGCTCATTTCTTACAACCCACCCAGTCTTCTTCTTTTTGATAATACTGCAATTCCTCCATCCCTTATAAGTTTACTGAATTATATTCCTTAAAATATCAGACTCCCTAAAACTTCACTTTGTTTTTTCATAAGTGCAATTCATCTTTACTATATAACCACCTTTTCCCAATAAACGAACTCCACACATCCACAAACATAACACCATTACTCTCACACAATTTTTTTAATTTCTCCTTTATAAAACATGCCCTATCTAATAAATACCTCATGTCAAAACTTGGTAATAATCCAACTACACATACTCTTTGTTTAATATTACTCAAATCATTAATCAATTCTCTATACTCATCCATTATTCTCTCTGATGGTTCTGACAAAGTATTAATCCCTACCATAACATACACATCTCTACTAGCTTACTTTTTTACTTTATCTGACACATGCTTAATTCTAACTCCAGGCAAACATATTGTTACATTCCTGCTTCTATTTTTCCTTGTAATTATATCTCCACATTCTCTAATTAGTGAATCTCCTATCAATACTGTCTCATAGTCTAGTTTCTTTGCTCTATCCATGACATTTTCTACCACCTTCTGGAACTTCTGATCTACTTCTTACTTGTTATTCCTACTCAATAATTCCTTTATCTGCTCAAACATTATCTCCAAAAATTTTCATTTTGCTTCTACCTCCTTCACCTCTTCCCCTATCTTACTTATTCTTTGGCTATTCATCTCCATTGTACGACTATTTTTTCCACCCATATGTCCTGACACTCCTCTAAAACCATACTCTGTCCTATCTTCATCAACTACATTGTTTCCCCTTTCCTTTGACTTTCTTTTTAGACTATCTATAACTAAAAACCACTTCCTCATCTTTTTTAGCACATTTACACACTGTCTACATAACAACGAATCTATTACATCTTTTCTTGTTTTATTCAAACATTTCAAGTAATAAACCTCATCACACATGGTACACTCTATCAGATCATGCCTAGTTTCTTTTGGCCAATTATATATGCATTGTGGAATACAAATGCAATCCATATTTCTTATTCTCCAAGTTACCCATTCTATATTTGACTTTATACTAACTCTCCTACTCTTCAAATTCCCTTACACAAAAGGTAAATAAATCAAATTTTAAGCGTAAACAGATAATATTGTAATAACGTGAAAGCTAAACACTTTCAAACAGATACGCTTTAAACATGCTTACATGAAAGCCAATCAGATGGAATAATTCAATCATGTGGGACTCTCAATTCTAAAACACAAGCCAGAACTATTAGAAAAAGATGGGAACCCATCTCAATCTATGCCTCAATTTTATTTAAATAAGCCAGACTCAAGCATTTTGAACTAAGAGTGTGAAGCTAAATACCTTCACATTTAATCCACTAAATATTATATATATAAATTAACAATGCGAAATCGTCTGATTTACAACGAAGCAATATTTTTAAATCTAATGAAATGATATTAATAAATGTAAATAAATCAAATTTTAAGCGTAAACAGATAATATTGTAATAATGTGAAAGCTAAACACTTTCAAACAGATACGCTTTAAACATGCTTACATGAAAGCCAATTATTCCATCTGATTGGCTTTCATGTAAGCATGTTTAAAGCGTATCTGTTTGAAAGTGTTTAGCTTTCACGTTATTACAATATTATCTGTTTACGCTTAAAATTTGATTTATTTACATTTATTAATATCATTTCATTAGATTTAAAAATATTGCTTCGTTGTAAATCAGACGATTTCGCGTTGTTAATTTATATATATAATATTTAGTGGATTAAATGTGAAGGTATTTAGCTTCACACTCTTAGTTCAAAATGCTTGAGTCTGGCTTATTTAAATAAAATTGAGACATAGATTGAGATGGGTTCCCATCTTTTTCTAATAGTTCTGGCTTGTGTTTTAGAATTGAGAGTCCCACATGATTGAATTATTCCATCTGATTGGCTTTCATGTAAGCATGTTTAAAGCGTATCTGTTTGAAAGTGTTTAGCTTTCACGTTCTTACACAAAAGGGTAAAATCTTTACCTTCTTTCAAAACCAATCAATCTATTACCACATATTTTCTGACCTTAGGCCTCCAAAACATTATATTTTTCTCAAAAAAAAATCACTGTTCTTAAATTAAAAAAAAATATATATTTTGTAGCAAACATATTAAAGACAATTAATCTTACATACAACTTTGTTATAAATATGCTTACACTAATACACATTTAACAAAATAACTACCTTTTTTAAAACTTCTATATATAAAATGGCAAATGAAAATCTTTCTAGCAATTAAAACAATGTTCAATCTTTCAAATTTCAATTAACTCATTCTCTCAATCACAATTTACACTTTAATACACAATAATTAGGATTTACATCGATGCTCTCAGATGATTAATCATATACACATGAAACAAAAAGAAACAACGTACAGTATTATAAAACAAATACTTAGCTTTGCTTTTTACTGAGTTGTTGGAAAGAATAAGAGGAGAAGTATAAGTGCTCCTAAGTGGATAAAATTTTTAAAGTTATACTTTACATATATCTGATTACTGTATTTATAAATATTCAATTATAAGTTTATGTATATTTATTTGAACAAATACAACCATCGAATTATAATATTATATGTACATATATAAATATGTATGAGCACCAGATGGAGCTTTACCAATAGCTCCTAACAAGCTTTGTTTACATAAATGCTGAAAGAAATAGAATTCAAAATCTCTATCGTTGTCACCCACCTCCAGACCAGCTGGCCCCAAGCTTATTGACTTACATCAATGAAGGGTTGGGAGACTAGAAACTAGATATAAATACCAACTCTAAAGTCAGCACTTATCATAGATGTTTCTATCAGTATGAAAGCATAAATTTGTCAGATACGTAATGTCTTCAAACCCAGATTAACAAACTAGATAGGTATATGGGTCTGAAATCAGTTAAGTTTCATCATATAGTAAAATCCTCTGCAATATATAGCATTGCAAAAATCCTCATAGGTACATTTATGATAATCAAAACAAGTTATAAATTTTGTTGCTTGCATTTAAGCTTGCATTTTATGATCACTATACAGAGCTTTATCTATAGCTCATAACAAGCTTTGTTTACATAAATGCTGAAAGAGATAGAATTCAAAATCTCTATCGTTGTCTCCAATCTCCAGACCAGCTGATTTTGAGCTTAGTGGCTCATACCAGTGAAGGGTTGGGAGACTACAAACTAGATCTAAATACCAACTCTAAATTCAGAACTTATCAAACACATTTCTATCAGTTTGAAAGCATGTATTTATCAGACACATATTATCTTTAAAGCCAGCTTAACAAACTAGATAGCTATATGGGTCTAAAATCAACAGTCAACCTTGTGACTGGGGTTGTAATGGGTCTACTATAGATCATGCTAATTATTCAGCCAGTGCCAGCTTGTGGTAGATTATTTACACAATAATTTGGATGTAAAACTTTAGTTTTCATCCATAAGAATACAACAGTAAAAAATTAATGATGGGTACTGAAAAATGCTGATCATTAGTAATACTCTGGCCATTTAGTACCATTAATGTACTGACCAACTATAACTTAATTTCTAATAAATGCTAAACTAAATAAAATAAAGTACATGGATTTTAAAGGATATTCTCTTTGTGTCAATTTAGAATCATCATCAACTGGATGTCCATAAACACTAAATATATATCCCTTTTACATAAAATACCATTATGCATGAATCTATCTCAGTGACAAAAGATCTATAACTGTGATTGTGAACAAGAGATATCATACAACATCTATAATAATTTATAATATTTTAAATATATTTAGGATAGAGTAAATTCACTGGAATGATTTTAAACATTGAAATAGCTCTGCTGAATATGGCTTTTCATTTAAATTAAGTTCTTTCATTTTGATTAAAACTAAAAAAAATCCACTATTAGATTGTAATTTACATATATGTTCCAAGAGGTTTAAGTAAAACACCTATTTATCAGCATACAGATGTGCAATATAATAATTTATGAACCTATTTGAATTGCCATAAACCTATAAATGAAATTTATATTTATAATTATAATGACTGATTTAACATATATGTGTCTAGATGACACTCATCTACATAAGCATACAGAAACATATGGGAATTGTCATCATCATCATCATCAACTTCATAATAATAATAATAATAATAATAATAATAATAATAATAATAATAATAATAATAATAAGCTATCACATTTTAATGATACATAAATAATAATTGTTTAACACATGTGTGTGCGCATGGAAATGTATATCCGCATGGAAATGTGTGCATGCACTAGCATTTATAAAAAAAAAATAAACCTAATAAATCTTATTATTATATTTTCTCAATACACAATTAATTCAATGTCAAAAAACAAATATATATATATATATGCACTCAGATATGTTATATAATGATTTAAAAATTAACGTGTTCGAATTGTCAAAGACAAAAAAAATCAGTTCATTTTTAACAATACAATATGTATATTAAAACAAATTATTTTACAAATGTTGTATTTGTTATATGTATTAACTTGATATTGTTTTCAGACAAAGTCTTACATCTCATATAATCTTTAACCAAATAAATGATAAAAAATATTTGATCTTAAGGACTTTACGGTTTTAAATTTCATAAGAATTTAAATACTGTAAATGAGAGTTTTTGTCCATGACTCACCAGGACCTTTTTACTTCAGAATCTGCTATTCTTTAGCTCTAATAAATCATATAATACTTTTTTTTTAAATATAAAGACAATGCATTATGAGTTAACTCAATTCTCATTCTTATTATATGTGCATTATAATATAAATGATTTTGTAATATATATAATATTGATTTTTGCTTTCATTTGTATTTGTAATTGAAATTTACAAACAATTAAGAGAGCTATGACTTATGATATACTTCACTGCAAGTGCTCATATCATTAAGTTATAAAGAAGAGATATCATTATGTTACACATATAAACAAATGTTTTCAAATTTGTATATATATATTGTGGTACTTAACCCTCACTGAGAACTAATAAAAATACGAGATCTTTAAAAGTATAAAATTTCAATTTTAATCGTATATAGTTTTTTTTTTTTAATTATTATAGTATATAGTTGAGGTCAAAAGTCTCGCTTTAGAAATAGAAATCTATTGTGACAATTTTATGTTTCACGTGTTTTCCGTTTTAAACTATTTTTTTTAGAAAGTTGTTGAGATTAAAATCTTTTATTCACATTTAAGGTAATAAGATATTTTTAATATATATATATATATTTAATATTATTGGTACAAGTTTGTTATTATAAACAGTGTGTTGATTCATGTGAATTAATAAAGAATATCTGATTAATTCTTTGTCATTATTTTTATTATATTATAAGTGGATTATATAATAGGCATAGATCATAGTTTCTAAGATAATTATACTTAGTATTACTGCTTTATATTTGACTTATTGCAAATTATATTCATATTTTAGAGTAGTTGGAAATAATAATTTTGCTTGTTTTCTATTTATACTAAATTCTAGTTAAATTTATGAAATTACAATAAAAATTATAATTATTGTTTTATTGCTTGAAGTGTTAGATTGTTACTCATTGAGTGATATTCACTTTAGCTTTGTTTATTATTTTCATTCTGTTACAAATGAGACTACAGTTTATGAGCATTATTAAATTAGGATTGTTCTTCCTTGGTTCATATTTTTATTCTGCTACAAATGGTGATCAATAATTAGGCTTTGACTCAGAACACAGTATGACCCATAATTTTATTGTTATAAATGACATTCAACTTCTGAGTATATTTTTAATCAGTTACAAATAGTGACCAATGATATTTTCTTTTTGTTTATATTAAAATTTACATTTTTTCATGCTCATTGTAGTTATTCAGGTTTAAATAATTACCAAGTCTGTGAGGCATTAAAAGAAGAGAATACCCTCATTTACATTCAGTTACAAATAGAGGCACAATTACAGGCATTATCAAAACAGGACCATTCTTTCATGGCTCATATATATATATAATGTTTTAATGAAAACAAAATTGTAAATAATAAATTTAAAGATAATAAACTATTATAAACAATCCTTAAATCTGCAGAAGTACTTTTAGTTAATTTCTTAAACCTGCCTCAACTGCCATTACTGTTAAATTTATTACTTATATTATATATATGTTGTCTTGACAACAGTTAGAAATTGTTGATTGTTATTGATATTGGGATTGTCTAAATGTTGACTGGTTTTTAATGATTACATATAAATTTATTTAGCCTTGAGCATTATTACACTTATTATTTAAGTAATATTTACTGAGGCTATATCCTTGATAATATGCGTATAAAATGTGATAGTAGGGACCTCTACAGGTGTTTTAACCACAAGCTTACACTATGGAAGAAAAGAGGGGAACCCTTCTTTACTTCAACGTACTTTCTATTTAAATAGGTAAAGCTGAAGCAGTTAGATCTGTGAGCATGAAGCTAGTCAATACTTCACTGATTAAGTCCACATTATTTTATATGCATATTATCGAGGTTATAGCCTCAGTAAACATTACTTACGTAATCAATGTGCATTTAATAAATTTATAATTAAACTTATTATTTAATTAAAGTGAAAGGCTGAAACCTTCTTCCATGCACATTTTAGAATGTTTATATGGCAGAAATCAGTTGCAATGATGACTGTGTAGGGAGCTTCCAAGTCCCAACTCAAAACAGAGATTCTATAAGAAGGTGTTTTCACCTTATTCTTTACCTAAATTTCTATAAATCTAAGCGAATCTGAAGCATTTTGACTTAAGAGTGTGAAGCTTAAAACATATTTATATTTAATTCACTGTGTATTAATTGTAAATTCTAAATCAACAATGCAAAATCTTTCATTTACAAGGAAGTATTTTTTTCAGAACTTATAAAATTGACAGTAACATATGTAAATGTAATTTTTAAGTGCAAGCAGTAAGTAAAGTGAAAGGCTGAAGCCTTTTTATTAATTAAGTAATACTTTGGGTGTAATTTTAAATTTGTGATTGCAGTATATAATGTTATAATTGACTATTTATTAGTTTGCATTCAGAATAGGTTTTATTAACCTGTTTAAAAATGTTTATTTAAACTTCTTTGTATCAGTAATTTTAATCTCTGTGGTCAAGTTGCAATGTTTAGAATTTATATTAGTATATTATTCCATTAATAAGCATATGATTCTATTCTTATTGTTAAAAGAAAGTTGCCTTGGCAATAGTAAGAAACTGCTGATTGTTGTTGATATTGTCTAAGTGTTGATTGGTTTTAAATGATTATATATATATATATATATATATATATAATTTGTTTTTCTAATAAATTTTGCAAATATTATTCTTAAATTTTCCAAATTTTGTTATTACATATATTTTCTATCAAATATGGAAAAATATGAATCAAAAAATTTATATATAGAAATTCATTCAAAAAAATCATTGAGGATCTAAAACGTGCCTTTATTTTAAAGTTGAGTTACAAACTTTAAATTAAAAGTTTAAATAAAACACTTTGAATGTTCTTATTCTTAAAGAAAAATATTTTTACAACTGAATATTAGAAGACATTTATTTCTTTTAAAATAAGTAGAATATAGTCATATATATTTTATAAATGTAATCGATTTTGGCAATTTCTTAACATTTTCAGCATTTAATATTAAATCAATAATATTCTGTTGGAAACATTTATTTTTTACAATGTAGAATGTTAGAATAGAAATTTAAAAATTTGTAATATATATATATATATATAACATAAATAAATGATGAATAGGGCTAGCTTCCATTTATTATACTGCATGAACTGGGCCAGTCATAATTTTAATGATAAAGAATGAAATGAATTTTTTGATTTAATAATTCTAAGTTGTAAATTTCAAATATGGAAACTAAATTATTTAAATGTAGCAATGAGACTCAAAATACTAGCTAAATGTAATTCAGAAACAAACAGGCATTTTATTAAATGTGGATTATATTTTGTGATAATAAAATAAAATGTATACCAATATCTTGATATTAAAATTTTTTAGCCCTTCATTAAAATTAAAACAAGCATGTAAATTTTGTTTCAGTACTCTCAGGACAATGTTATTGGAGTAAAAAACAATTGAGCATGATGATATGACCAGTGATGCATTCTTTAAAAAATAAAATGAAATCAATCTTTACAAACAAATAATACAATATAAATATTGTATTTTAATATCTTACAAGATTTACAAAGTTATCTGCAGTTTGAATATGAATGTGAGAAAGTATAACATTTCTAGTATATGACAGAAATTGCATCAGGTTAAATCTAACTATACTAAAAATGTTATTTTCTAACAATCCTAAATATATACATTTCACACAAAAATATAAAATATGACATGGAATATTAATTACTAACAATAATAAAAATGTGAATTTCAACCAAAAATCAGTCTTAAAAATTACATTTTTAACAATAGTAAAAGGATTCGTTTGATATAAAACGTGTAAAATATGACATACAATTATGCAATTCCCAAATGTTACTTTAAATACAGACAAACATAATATGCCATTATGCAATTATCAAATTTAACTTTAAATACAGACAAAATGATCAATAAATTACAAAATATTTTAAATTATTACAATAAAAGTAAAATATACACATACCGTACATATTATGTAATATATAACAGTAGCTGTCACAATGAAACAATCAATTTGTCAGTTCTTCTGTATTTTAAATGGATAAGTTTTTTGCCAAAATGGAGACTAAAAGTAAAATTTTTATTTTTTCCCAAGTGCCACCTTTATTAACATGTGATTGTATTTGTGATTCACACAAAAATGATCATAACTGGCACTTTGTAATTCAACACATGTATAGTTTTTCCAACAGCCAGAATAAATCATTGATCACTCTTCCACATTTTGGTTGATGGGTTCCATAATAGTTGTCACTATTCTATCATTAATTGTCATGATGAAATACTTGTTGGTTTCCCTGCACAAACCATCAAACATCCATGGAATTGGAATAATTTGTACAGCTTGGTTTTGAAAAAGCTCTCACCAATTTTCACAGTTTCCTTAGGTATCCAATTCTATGTTATGTTGAAAATATGTATTTTTGTACAAAATTGGAGCCTAACATTATAATTTTTATTTTTCCAAAAAACACACTTACTTAACATGTGGTTGTATTTGTGATTCACACAAAAATAATCATAACCAGCATTTCATAATTCAGCATTTTTATAGGCCTTCCAATAGTTGGAATAAATAATTCATCCCTCTTTCAGATTTTGTTTGATGGCTTCCATAAGATTTTCTGCTGTTCTGTCATTAATTGTCCTTATAAAAAATGATTGAATCAAAACTACAAATACAAATGAAGTAAAAAATAATTAAAAAGTACAATTTACAGCATTAAATATCTTGTCAAAATAAAAAGTGTAAAATTTTCAGACAAAAAACACATTATTGGATGAGATCAGATCAGATCATAGGGTTTATTTGCCATGATTCCAAGGTTGCACATTTATTGCAGATGTGAAATGTGTAGTATCTTCTCTACAATGCAGGACTAATATGTATGATACATAATCAATTGTAACATTACAAACTACAGTTATAAATTTCAAATTGCACCTAAAGTATTACTTAAATAATAAATTCAATAATCTTCAAGCTTAAATGGATTCATAATTAATCATTAAAAAACAATCAACACTTAGACAATTCCATTATTAACCACAATCAATAATTTCAAACTGTTATCAAGGCAACTTCTTTTTAACAATAACGGTACAATTCCACCTTTATTAATGGTATTATAAATATTAATCATAATTGAAATTTGATGTTTCTCTTTATTTTATTCATTATTACTAAAAATATCAAATAAATTTAAAAGCCTATGTTTTATCTTTGAACTTGGAAGACTGTTTGTCAAAATAATTGAATGAAGTCATGCTTGTTTGATGTGTAGTTTTTGAAGTAATATCATCGAAATTTAAAATATTTATTTTTTAAAAAGTAATCAGGACAAACAGGTAAAGCTGATTAGCAGTTCTTGGAAAGGCATTTCAGATTGTGATGTTTGAATACCTTTTCTCTAGGAATTCAGATAGATAGTTGTTTATTATATTTATTTCTTTATGAATGTACATTTTGCATTCATGTTTTTCTGACTGATGGAATTTGGTGAATAATAACAAAAACTTTAATGAAACTATGGTCAACTTAACTTTTGTACTGATGAATTATCATAGTTTGGCTATGCTTTAAAAGCAAGTTACCTTCTTGTGTTTTTAGTAAAGACAAAGCCAAAATAAGTCAACAATCTTTTGCTAAAGAATATGGAAGCATAAACAGAGCAACAGTAACAATTATAATATATCTTCCATCTCTTTTTCTGAATCTAATTATAATGCAACATGATTTCCATAGAACATTTAATTATCTGGTTCTTTGAGTCACCCATTGACCAATTTTCATTGTTAACTATATGATCATTGCATACATAAGGTAATAATTTATTTTTGTACATTTTAGCATCCAAGAGAAAACATCAAACTATATAGAGTACTGTAGAAAATTTTAAGTTAACAAACTTTAAAATATGTTTTAAAAAATAAAATCTAAAACTTGGTTCTCTATTTTTTCTACAAAAGTAGTCACACCTCTTTAGTTAGTTTTATCATTTTTAATAGCCATTTTAATATTTATATTTCAATCATGTTTTTTTTAATTTAGTTTGCATTCTTAATTCAAATGTAAACAAAATACAAACTTCACCTGAATTAAAATATTCTAATAATTAAAATGTTTTTTTAATTAATGTGAATTGTAGTATGTATTAAAATATTTATACATTTAAAATAGAGATATGTATAAAAAACTATAAGATTTTTTTTTTAAAAAACAAAAAAAAAACAAAGTAAATAAATTCAACAAAAAGAAAATAGTCGTTTTTTAAAGAATTTTGGATCCTAATATTAAAGCCATTATTGTTTATGCTACTGTGAACTAAAATACACTCATATGGCTTAATGTAATCTATGATTGAATAAATTCACTGGAATAACTTTAACAATAAATTATCAATGTATTAATAATAATAAAAATGAAACTAAGGTCTGCAGAATATGGCTATGCATATACATTAATTCTTCTGATTTTTATTAATACAAAACAAATCCACTATTTTAAAAAAATACTAATATATTTACATTAAACACACTTATATACAAGCACACAGACATGTGACAAAATAATTTATAAACATATTGGAATAGTCATAAACCTATAAATAAAATTCATTTTTATAATACATAATTAATGAGTGACTTAACATATATGTGTATGCAGATAGAAATGTGTACATACACTGACATTTACATCATGTGATATTTCAAATTGTTAAAATAATAAACTTATTAAAAATATTTTTCACAATTCTATGTTAAAATATACATAAATTTCACATGTATGTGTGTATGTATAGCAAATGTATGGAATCAAAGTTATTAATTTATTTGTCTTTCATACTGAAATAAAAGTATTCTTTTTTAAAAAAATCACATTTTGAGTATTTTATGAAAGTTTTCTTTCTAACAGCTTATTCCTAATTAATTATAAACATCTTTAAAAATGTCCTAGTAAGTTTTTATATTGTTCCCTAATCTATGGGTCGTGTTTTGCAGACCGTACTGTGGCCGTCAGAGGGTGCGGCGACATCATCAACAACCGGCCTGAAAATGGCAAGTGATAAATTTTTTTACAAAACGCCTCAAAATCGACAAATAAAAATGCTTAAGGCAATATATGTACAGCAAATAAAGCGAAAACTACAAATTAAAATTAAATTAAAGAAAATGCTACAAAATTCAAATAATAAAAAAAAAAAATCATGAAAATTGCATTATTAGCTATATCCCCCCCCCCAAAATAAAAAAAACGCCTCAAAATCGACAAATAAAAATGCCTGACAATATATGTATAGAAAATACATCGAAAACAACAAATTTTAAAAAAATTAAAGAAAATGCTACAAACTTCAAATAATAAAAAAAAAAAATCATGAAAATTGCATTATTAGCTATATCCCCCCCCCCCAAAATCAAAAAAAACGCCTCAAAATCGACAAATAAAAATGCCTCAGATATGTACAGCAAATAAAGCGAAAACTACAAATTAAAATTAAATTAAAGAAAATGCTACAAAATTCAAATAATAAAAAAAAAAAATCATGAAAATTGCATTATTAGCTATATCCCCCCCCCCCAAAATAAAAAAAACGCCTCAAAATCGACAAATAAAAATGCCTGACAATATATGTATAGAAAATACATCGAAAACAACAAATTTTAAAAAAATTAAAGAAAATGCTACAAACTTCAAATAATAAAAAAAAAAATCATGAAAATTGCATTATTAGCTATATCCCCCCCCCCCCAAAATCAAAAAAACGCCTCAAAATCGACAAATAAAAATGCCTCAGACAATATATGTATAGAAAATACATCGAAAACAACAAATTTTAAAAAAATTAAAGAAAATGCTACAAACTTCAAATAATAAAAAAAAAAAATCATGAAAATTGCATTATTAGCTATATCCCCCCCCCCCAAAATCAAAAAAACGCCTCAAAATCGACAAATAAAAATGCCTCAGACAATATATGTATAGAAAATACATCGAAAACAACAAATTTTAAAAAAATTAAAGAAAATGCTACAAAATTCAACTAATAAAAAAAAAAAATCATGAAGATTCTATCAAGAGATATACCTCCCTCCACAATCTGACAATTCACAAAACATGGCGGCAAAAAAAGCGGGAAAATACGAAAAAATCAAATCATTTATTTTCAACATAAATATGCATCTAAGTTCATATTAAAAAGCAATTCAACCAACTGATCAAAACGTAACACAGATTAATACGTAATAACTAATAAAAAATAAGCAGAAAATGTTATAAAATGCAAATTATAAAAAAATAGGTACAACAGTCCCTCCCCTACAATCTGGACATTCAGAAGGAAGCATGGCGGCCAAAAATAGCGGGGATCAAATTATTTACCTTCAACATAAATATGCATCTAAATTGATATAGAAAAGCAATTAATTGTTCTCTGGCTTTCAAATTAATGCATATGTAAATGGAGCAGTAATATTTAAATAATCAAAAAGCAATCATTCCGACCCCTCCCCACTAATCAAAACGTAATAAAGGTATCAATATTTTAAGATTGTTTAAGTAACAGACCTAATAAGAATTCATATCATATATTAATACGTAGTAAGTAAATAAATAGAATTATAGTAAGTTTAAAAGAGAAGATGGAAATATTACTTTGTTGCATTTTTTTGTTCAAGAAATTGTTTTTCACTGTTATATAGATTAAACACCCTCCCACTAATCAAACGTAATAAATGGTATCAATATTTTAAGATTGTTTAAGTAACAGCCTAATAAGAATTCATATCATATATTAATACGTAGTAAGTAAATAAATAGAATTATAGTAAGTTTAAAAGAGAAGATGGAAATATTACTTTGTTGCATTTTTTTTTGTTCAAGAAATTGTTTTTCACCGTTATATAGATTAAATCACATATGACTATCCCTTCCCCATTTAGTGACTTTTCTAAAACTAAGAACTGTAACACAGATTAATCGTACTAAGTGATTAAATATGGCAACAAGACTAATTTTTATAAAATGTACTAAATCTTATGAATATTTAAAAAATCAAACACTATCTGCACATGTGCTGTGCATTATTTAAGTAATAGATATAATAACTCAACACAGATTAATACAGTACATAGTAAGAAAGTTTAAAAAAGAAAGTGGCAAAATTACCTTGTTCCAAATTCGGTTCAGAGCCATGATGTTCTGCAAAATGTAGCTTTGCTGGTAAATTTCTTAACACTTTTAGAATGATAATTTCAGCAGATTAAAAAAATTATTTAACAGAAGGTATCTAGAAACACTAGCAATTATTTAAATCAAGTTATGCACACATATATAATATCCCAATTCATTTTAAAAATAATAAACAATTGTCCACTATATTCATATTATTTTCAATTATGTTTTATTTAAAAAAGTTGCAAGTTCATCTACATTTTTTAATGAAATATTCTCCCTCCCTCCCTTTACTACACAAAAAATACTGTACTTTTAAAGAAAAGTCTTTCAACATCAAATTATTTATCTTGGAAGCAATTAATTGTTATCTGGCTTTCAAATTATGACATATGTAAATTGATCAATAATATTTAAATAATAATCAATTAAAAAGGAATACAAAACATAATTACCAAATCTTTCGGAAAAGATTTTAACACTAAGAGCAAATATGGCAGAAATTAGCATAAAAAAAGTTTTGAGTTAAAATTTGGCATATCTAATATTGTATTCTTCCATCAAAAAATAATCCTAATTAAGTTTGTCAAAAAATATACATTATCCAACAACTTGTATTTCTAGCAATACAAAATAATTAACAGTCAAAATAGAACAAAGCTGGTATTTCAAAACTCTACTTTAGCTACATTTTAAGTAAATTTGTTAGCTTTGGAAATGATATTTTTGATGTAGAATCTCTATTACGTCATATTTCATTTCACAGTTTGTTCTTTCAAAATTAAAGTGCATACTATAAAAGAAGGATGACCGGAAATTATTTTTGTATCATGACTCAATAGAGATTTGACATCAAAAATATCATTTCCAAAGCTAACAAATTTACTTAAAATGTAGCTAAAGTAGAGTTTTGAAATACCAGCTTTGTTCTATTTTGACGTGTTAATTATTTTGTATTGCTAGAAATACAAGTTGTTGGGATAATGTATATTTTTTGACAAACTTAATTAGGATTATTTTTTGATGGAAGAATACAATATTAGATATGCGCAAATTTTAACTCAAAACTTTTTTTCACGCTAATTTCTGCCATATTTGCTCTTAGTGTTAAAATCTTTTCCGAAAGACTTTGGTAATTATGTTTTGTATTCCTTTTTTACATTGATTATTATTTAAATATTATTGATCAATTTACATATGTCATAATTTGAAAGCCAGATAACAATTAATTGCTTCAAGATAAATAATTTGATGTTGAAAGACTTTTCTTTTAAAAGTACAGTATTTTTTGCTGTCAGTAAAGGGGAGGGAGGGAGAGAATATTTCATTAAAAAAATGTAGATGAACTTGCAACTTTGTTTAAATAAAAAATAATTGAAAATAATATGAATATAGTGGACAATTGTTTATTATTTTTAAAATGAATTGGGATATTATATATGTGTGCATAACTTGATTTAAATAATTGCTAGTGTTTCTAGATACCTTCTGTTAAATAATTTTTTTAATCTGCTGAAATTATCATTGCTAAAAGTGTTAAGAAATTTACCAGCAAAGCTACATTTTGCAGAACATCATGGCTCTGAACCGAATTTGGAACAAGGTAATTTTTGCCACTTTCTTTTTTAAACTTTCTTACTATGACTGTATTAATCTGTGTTGAGTTATTATATCTATTACTTAAATAATGCATAGCACATGTGCAGATAGTGTTTGATTTTTTAAATATTCATAAGATTTAGTACATTTTATAAAAATTAGTCCGTTGTTGCCATATTTAATCACTTAGTACGTATTAATCTGTGTTACGAGTTCTTAGTTTTAGAAAAGTCACTAAATGGGGGAAGGGGATAGTCATATGTGATTTAATCTATATAACGGTGAAAAACAATTTCTTGAACAAAAAAAATGCAACAAAGTAATATTTCCATCTTCTCTTTTAAACTTACTATAATTCTATTTATTTACTTACTACGTATTAATATATGATATGAATTCTTATTAGGTCTGTTACTTAAACAATCTTAAAATATTGATACCATTTATTACGTTTTGATTAGTGGGGAGGGGTCGGGAATGATTGCTTTTTGATTATTTAAATATTACTGCTCCATTTACATATGCATTAATTTGAAAGCCAGAGAACAATTAATTGCTTTTCTATATCAATTTAGATGCATATTTATGTTGAAGGTAAATAATTTGATCCCGCTATTTTTGGCGCCATGCTTCCTTCTGAATGTCCAGATTGTAGGGGGAGGGACTGTTGTACCTATTTTTTTTATAATTTGCATTTTATAACATTTTCTGCTTATTTTTATTAGTTATTACGTATTAATCTGTGTTACGTTTTGACCAGTTGGGGGAATTGCTTTTTAATATGAACTTAGATGCATATTTATGTTGAAGATAAATGATTTGATTTTTTCGTATTTTCCGCTTTTTTTGCATGTTTTGTGATTGTCAGATTGTGGAGGGAGGTATATCTCTTGATAGAATCTTCATGATTTTTTTTTTTTATTAGTTGAATTTTGTAGATTTTCTTTAATTTTTTTAAAATTTGTTGTTTTCGATGTATTTTCTATACATATTGTCTGAGGCATTTTTATTTGTCGATTTTGAGGCGTTTTTTTGATTTGGGGGGGGGTATAGCTAATAATGCAATTTTCATGATTTTTTTTTTATTATTTGAAGTTTGTAGCATTTTCTTTAATTTTTTTAAAATTTGTTGTTTTCGATGTATTTTCTATACATATATTGTCTGAGGCATTTTTATTTGTGATTTTGAGGCGTTTTTGATTTTGGGGGGGGGATATAGCTAATAATGCAATTTTCATGATTTTTTTTTTATTATTTGAAGTTTGTAGCATTTTCTTTAATTTTTTTAAAATTTGTTGTTTCGATGTATTTTCTATACTATATTGTCTAGGCATTTTTATTTGTCGATTTTGAGGCGTTTTTTGATTTGGGGGGGTATAGCTAATAATGCAATTTTCATGATTTTTTTTATTATTTGAATTTTGTAGCATTTTCTTTAATTTAATTTTAATTTGTAGTTTTCGCTTTATTTGCTGTACATATATTGCCTTAGGCATTTTTATTTGTCGATTTTGAGGCGTTTTGTAAAAAAATTTATCACTTGCCATTTTCAGGCCGGTTGTTGATGATGTCGCCGCGCCCTCTGACGGCCACAGTACGGTCTGCAAAACACGACCGAAATATTTTGGAAGTTTTTTGTTTTTTCAAAATAAAATTGACTATAAGTCAGTCTTTTGTTTTTTATACTTTTAATTTATGTAATAATTATTTATTTATTTTACTTATTAATTATACATTTTAAATGTTATTTTCAAAGAATTATTTAAAATACTATTGTTCTCAGTATATATAACACTACTTACCAGCTATGTTTTATAAATATGATGCAATAACCATATCTGTATTTCTGCATATTGATAAAACAGTATACACATAAATTAATTTTTCAGTAATTTGATCGTTTGTATGCTAGTCTATTCTAAAGAGTAGACTGGCTTATTTTCATCATTCAGAATGGTATAAATCAATAAATATTGGCATGCATATAATACACATCATTTTGTATAGAATTTGATAGACATCAGGTATGTTGGATAGTACTCAATAAATATGAGCTAATGAATCACAGAAAAGAGGGTCCTGGTCTTTATGTGAATTAAAACTCAACGATTATGATCCAGTAACAACAGCTGGATTTGTTCTCTGCATCTTTAGTTATATCTTCATAATAACTCATATAACACTAAAACTTGAAAAAAACTCACCCTAATCTTTTTTCCAATGTTTTTATAGTCAGGATAGAATTAAGAAAATAGTAATTAAAAGCAAGTTTTCCCTATTTTCATTGAAAAAAAAACTTTTTCATTTCACCTTAATCCTTTCAAAAACAACCCTGTATAACATATATCAAAATATGTTACATAAAAATTTAATTAAAAAATGTAACCTAATCAAAATAAATAGTGGATTTTTATAATTAGTACTATATCTATTATAACATAAAACATGATTCTTTTAATTTCAAAATTGGAATTAATAAAATATTAAATAGTCCTTTTTAAATGTTTAATTTATAATATCATTTTTTAAATTCAAAATTACTTAATCCTTACTTTTACTCCAGTGTAATATAGAAAACATCTACAAAAATGTCTGTGTTTATTTGTACTTTTCCTTTCAACTTATATATATATATATGCAAACACACTACTAATTTATTGTATGTTAGTAGATGCATAATCTTTTCAATATATATATATATAATATTATATTTAATGTTTTCACGGTTGTATGATATAGATAAATTATTACTTAATTATATTATTATTTAATTATATTAAAGGAGTTACTGATAAGATCAGTAGAAGTCTATCTAGTTTTAATATAAATACAACTTTTTCTACTGGCAAGAAAATTGGTGATTTTTAACACAAACCTGAAGTCAGAGTATTTTAGAACACCAGGGGGTTTATGAAATTCAATGTTTGCAGTTCTGAAGAATCTATTTAGGCTGGTCTAATAGACAAATAAATGTGAGAATTAAGAAAGATATAAATGCTTTTAATCAGAAAATGAAAACATAAGTTTTTACTTCCCATTTTTTAGAAATTGGTCACAAACCTCCAAAAAATACTTGCTAATTTGGGAAGGTATGACTTAAGAACCATGAAAGAATCAATTAAAATATTAAAGAGATGTACTGGTTTAAATAGTGTTGATGAATCACAATGCATTCCAATTATGTGGAAACCTTTCGTTTTATATCTGTCTTCTAATATTAACTTAAAATTAATAGGTGAAAAAATTGAGGGAAATAAACATTTGATAAGCATCATAATTTAAATGGTGAGCTACTTCAAGTAGAATCTCATTTCTCATCTTGCACTGAGTCACATTACTGTTTAAGGTTTAACAATTTTTCTTTCAAAAGTTAATCTTGATAATGAAGGATGCTAGTTCATCAAAATATCGGTTTGTAATAGAAAATAATACACGGTTTGGCCCAAAATGTAATTATATATATATATTCATAGTTTTTTTTCCTAGGAACTTCATATATAGTGATTCTAATATCCTCATGGATAAATAATGAATTCATAGTATCATTTCAGGGAACTACTATGTAGTATAAATATTATAACAAAATAGCTAACATTTCAATACTATATCAAGTACTTTCCTCAGAGTTTATTCTTTTTTAAACCATAATAATTTATGTGGTGAGATTTAAAGTTATCTCTTTATTTTGTTCTTATTCTCAAATTCTATTGGTT
Source organism: Epiperipatus broadwayi (assembly GCA_028023455.1). Classification (NCBI taxonomy): domain Eukaryota; kingdom Metazoa; phylum Onychophora; class Udeonychophora; order Euonychophora; family Peripatidae; genus Epiperipatus; species Epiperipatus broadwayi. Next base: position 30,918 of record JAQFVV010007892.1, read on the forward strand.
GAGAAGTTTTAAAAAATATTTTATTCTCCAATAGCCATTTTTCCAAATACTGCTAATTTTTTTTATTTCACACTTTTTGTTTGTGCTCTTAGGCCTTTTAAAATTCCTGTAACTTCTCTTACAAATATCTGGTCATATTTTGCCAAAATACATGTTTTATTATAATTGATCTCATGGTTAATTAATTTAATGTTTGAATAAACAGATTTTGGCACTTAGAAAAAAAATCAAATTCATCATTAATTTATTCACACATTAAATTAACTAATCATGACATCATTATTTTTATTCACACATTAAATTAATTAACCATGATATAAATTTTAATTAAATACATATTCTGACAAAAATTGATCAATATGACCACAGACTGCTAAGGAAAACTACTTTGATTTCTAAAAGACTTAAGAGCATAAATGAAAAGTGTGAATTAAATCAAATTAACAATATTTGGAAAAAAAACTATTGGTGGATAAATGATTTTTTATGACTTCTCAACTAATAGAATTTGAGATTGAGAAGAAAATACCAAAATAAATATTAATTTTAAATCTCATCTTATGATTTGAGAAAGAAGAATCTCTGAGGAAAGTTTACAATACTGAAATATAAGCTATTTAGCTATTCTATTTTTACTACCTGAAACCTTCTGGAAATAATACTATGAATTATGAATTCACACACACACACACACACACACATATATATATATATATATATATATATTACAGTTCAGTTTTTAAACCAGCAATATCAAAAATGCTACTTTAAAATATATTCTACTCTAGATATTAAAACAAATACTTGTATGTCAGATGACGAATTTATGAGCAACAATTCTTAAATAAAAGTAATTAATTCATTTACAACTATATATATATATATATATATATATATATATATATATATATATATATATATAAGCCCAAATGTTTGTCTGAAATGCTGTCACATGTCAAAGTCACACCAATTAAAAAATAGTATAATGTTTATCAAATTCACAATTAAAAAATGAAAAAAAACTTTAAATTTTGGTTAGTAAATCTAGGACTGCCAGCTGTAAAATAAATATATTAGAATATTTATTTTGAGACTGGTTATATTCAAATGAAGTCTCTGTTATATTTATTTCTTAGAAAGAGGGGTGCTGGATTTCTTAACCATGTGGGGACATTTAATATTCCATGTATTCATAAAAATTAAAAATATATTTTAATACTCAACTGCATTATATACTATTTTATTAATTTATCGATATCTTCCAGTCAGCTTTGCTGATATAAGTAAAATAAAACATGTAATTAAGTTGAGAATTAAAATATTGTTAAACCTCTTTACATGAAATAATAATACACGAGTTATCAGCAGCAGTCAAAAATTACCTGAAACATTATTTACCTACTGTTGATAATATATATTATTATTTTATGAAAATGTCATTTAAATATATTTTAATTAACAACTGCATTACATTCTATTAATCTAATAATGTAAATAAAACCACATAAACAACTAATATGAATATAAAATGTAATTAATTATTTATTTTGTTGCAACTGAATCTTTTCCAGCTGGGATATGCAAAGTAAAAAGTTTCAAAAAGTGATACATTAATACAATTATCATATAGCAATAGGAAAGTTTAAGCATCAAAGCAACCTAGCAGTTTTATTATTTATTATTAAACTATAAATTTAACATCAAGTTTTACATATACCTTTAAAGCCTAATTAAATTTAACATGAGATAAATAGAAACATTGATAAATTATTATTATGATAAATTTTGTTATTAATGTTAATTGCAATTTTAAAATAATATAATTTTCATTTACAAATATACTATTATAGAAATAAGTCAAAATTATTTGCCTTTTTAATATCAATAAATGTATTGATAACACTGATGCTACTTAGAAGTTTGTTTAAAAATATTGATTGAATCAAGAGAAGTAACCAACAAATGCAAATAAACTTCCAACCCATTTTTTATTAATATTTTATTTAAAGTTATTGAATATTTTAATAACTTTGTTTTTATCTTATATTTCTGGCATTTTTAACCCAATCATATACTAAGCACTAAATATGATTTACCAATGATTATTTCATTCGTGATTAGTTTATTTTATAGACCTCGTTTTAATTCCATATTTTGAATAATAAACATGTCATTTTTATGCTTATCCATCTGTAGAAAATGAACAATTTATCATCATAATACTAACAAGTTTTATTACAAAAAGCAAACAAATAAATTGAAAAGTAATACATTATCAATAAATAGATGTGTTTTTATTGTACACAATGTAATTTATTGTAGAATCTAATTATATCATTTATATCTTTTCAATAAAAAATACTAAACAATTTTAAAACACAAAAAGAATAATTAAAATAAATACAATTTGTACATTACTAGTGTGTGATTTCTATATTTTCTATATATTCATCTATCAGTTGTCTGTCTATCTATTTGTTTGCATTCAGACAACAGCATACATGAATAACTTACAAACAATATATATATATATAATAAATCTTGTCAATATGGATTTAAATTTGATTATAAAAATATGAAAATTATTCAAATTGAACGTTGTCATAATAAACGTAAAATAAAAGAGGCTATGTTGATTTCAAGAAATCGTCAAATGTTAATGAATCGCCAGTCATCAAATGTTAAGATAACAGAATTGTGGGAAATCTGAATTTAACTATGGGTATTGTTAAGGGTTGTCTCGTTTTGATTATTCAACGTTATATAGTTGATAAAGACTACAAAGTGTATAGTCGAAAGTACTTCTAAAAGAATATAATTTATATAAATTGTTTTTGATATATATATATATATGGATTTGTATATTACATATATTGTGAAACGAATACAGATATCAAAATTTATATATATATATATATATAATCAGTTTAAATTATCTTATAAAACGAATACAGATATCAAAATTTATATATATATATATATATAATCAGTTTAAATTATCTTATTAAACAATAATATATATATTTTAAAAAGAAGTAGGTGTTCAAAACACTTTTTATGTTGATGTAGAGGTATTAATTTTTAAATATAACATTATGCACACCTATTCCCTTTTTATGAATAGTCTGTAAATAATAAATATATAAACAAAAAGCTATGTAGTAATGTGTACAATATTCAAAAAATCGTTAAAAATTAAATAATAGCTATAACCAGCTTAGAGCATGTATACTATCCTGAGTAGCATTTAAGAGTTAAAATTTAAAAAAAAAAAAACATATCAAAGTAACACAACAATAACATTACCATGTGGATTGCCAATATTCTAAAATTTATTTATATTACCACAATTTTGCTGTTTATTTAAGTGGTCTGTCATATTTATAAAATTGTTTGTTTTTTTTCCCTTTTCAAATTGTTTTCAACATGTAAAATAAAAAACACTGTCAAAACAAAAACTTACATTATAAATAACTGAATGGTCATGAATTGCATATCTAAATTATGTCCACAAAATATTTATTACATAAATGTTGTGTTAATGAATTCTCTTTTTCAATTCACTATTTGACTAACCAATGTAACTGGACCTGTGTTGTCACACCATTTTAAAAACAATATTACATTTTTTGATTTCCTTTTCATTAATAATTTATCTACAAGTACTTGGTCTAATATTAAAGGCAGTAATAAAATTAAAATAAACCAATGATGTAATCATATTACACACTATTATTTATGCACGGTAATAAAATACATGTTTTCTCTTCAATATTTTTTTTCCTCCATGTACATTTAAATTTATATAATGTAAATAAAATACCTTTTTCTTATATTTTGCATTCTATAATTCATTACCATATATTTCAATATTGGATAATTTATTACTTTGAAATTTACATAAATTATTTTTTTCTAAACAAAAATGTTCGAATTACAACTAATTTATACATATGATGAAAACATTTGACTTGTAATGTACATATTTTCAAATTGACAAGGCTTTTATGAGTATTTTATAATTGTTTATATCATATTCTCTCCATAAACTTAAATCAAGGTAAAGATTGCTGTCAGAAGTGAAGTTCATTTGAAGTCATCAATATCATTTAATTTATTGAAAATACCACATGAATATCATTTCTTATGCTTGCTCATAACTGTTATTAAAACAGGCAAAACTCTCCATACCCCTCATGCACATACCTTCTGGCATTTATTGATTTTTCTGGATAGCACTGTGTGGCACTACTGTATGGAGAGTTTTATCTGTTTTATTGAAAAGATGTAATGTAAATGGTTGACTCAGAATTATGCATGTCATCAAGTTAATTAAAATAACATTTAATACCCAATAAGAGAAATTCTTTTATGATATTCTCTTTGCAGTATAACTACGTACAACAGCTGAAACCGACAATCTCATAAGCCAATCTTCACCATTTTTTATACAATTTATTTTGAAATGTGGCAATCAAATTTTGATGGAATAAATGTTAATAAATCTTTAACAAACAAATGTTTAAATTCACACACTGCTTTATTATTTAACTGATCAATTACAGAAATAAACCCCTTTCTTTTTATAAATTCCACAATTCTGTAATATCCAAGGTCTATCTGTAGCATCAATTTATCAAATTTTTGAACAAATGAAATGGAGTTACAATTTTATGTTTAGCAAATTCTAATTCATCTTGCAAAAACTTTCCACAATAAACAGCTACTTGGCAAAATATGCAACCTCCAAAATCAAACATATGCCTAGTAAATCATTTTTCTTTAAGAAATGTTAAATTTCCAGAAATTATTGATCTTTTATTAAATGGGATATTTATTTTATATAGTGCTATATTTTTATAAACTGTAATATTAATAATCAGCCATAAACCTAATGGACATGCTCTTTGTGAATTTTTAACTATAAACGAATACTCTCACTTCCAAACACAAGATAAAGTATTTGTGAAAAAATAGAATAAATCAATAAATATCTCATTTACATATGTTTAATTATAAATAAGAATGAAGTATCATAAATTGTAGAAAATTTCACAAACGTCTTTGATTCAAGCATAGTAAAAGTAATTTAAAGTGATTGCTTAACATCTTCACACTCTCATTTCCAAATGCTTAATCTTTTATTAAATAAGGTTTAAGTATATGATTAATAAACTTCAGCATTAATGTATCAGAAGGATGTATATATAATAATGTAAATATTAATTTTTTAAATTGTTGGTGATTTTTTTCTCTAGATTTATTTTTATACACTAGACATAAACATCCATCTTTATCCTACTTAATATATGTAATGTTATTATCAGACAAATATGTTCTTATTAAAATAATTTGTTTATACCATGGATCATAATAATTTAAATCAGTGAGTTTGAATAAAGATATTTTAGATATCACCTCCTCATGAACATTGTGCCTTTCTTAAGCACTACAATTATATGTCTGCTATAACTTCCATTATAATTTTTAAGTTACTCCAGCATTTTTTTATCCAAAACTAAAATATTAATCAAAACCATAAGTTCATTAATTTAATTTACTATATTACATTTTTTTAATATATTATATTCTTTGTTTTTTTTTTTTTTTTTTTTTTTGCAAAATCAATCATCGAGGGAAATCGTTTATTACTTAACAATAATAGTGGATTTGAACATTTAACTAATATATATATATATATATATATATATTGTAACCATATATTTTAGTATAAAATATAATAATTGATGTACGGTTTATTTTCTCGCTTCTTTTGGTGCTGTTGGCTTGTTTGCTTTGAACAGTTCCTCTTTTTAAATATTTTGGAGTGGGTTTTTTGCCTACTTGTTGTCTATATTATTTTATAAATTTAAATTGCTTCTTTCCATATACTAATTCATATCAAAATGTTTAACTTTTTAAAAATTTTGACAACACATTAAATTTGGTAAAATATTATTAAAAATAATAATAATTTTTATTTGTTTAAAATGGTCTTAAAAATTATTTCCATTGAATTAAAAAAAAAACCATTTGTTCAACTAAATTTAATTATTAAAAATAAATACAGTAATTACATATGTGTTTCAATGTAAAAAGAAGGGCGCATAAAAGTGCGAGTGTTGTTTGGGGAGAAGAAAAGAAAATAAAGGCAAATGGGAAATATGATAAGCTATTTTAAAATAGTTAACAAGTAAACGAATTACCACAAAGTTTTTATAAATGTAAAAATAACATAGTGGTATTTAATAATAAGATGAATTGCTAAATTTAAAAGTCTGTTCAAGTCAGCTAGCCAGGTGGATCAAATCGCTAATAATAATTTTCCAATATTACATTTGAAATATGTCGGAGCTTTCCAGTTTAAAAGCAGAATTAATTGCAAGATTTTGGTATGTTTTAAAATATTTATTATTCTACAATTTGGAAAAATTAAATAAGTATTTTAATTACAGAAGTTTTATAAATATGAAATTTGCTTTTTAAAAGAAGAAGTTTAAATTAAAGTAAAATGTTAAAGTTTTAACAGTTTAATATTTCCGTTTATAATTTTAATAAAAAATATAGTTTGATTGATATTTAACTTTGCAATGCCAGTAATAGATTTGCTAGTTAATTTGTTTACCATTTGGATAATAAAAACAGTCTTCAAATAATTAATCAAAGCTATTTTCTAATTTTATCGTCAGTTTGGAATGATTAAATTAATTGCTATAATTAGTATTCCTAGATTTAAGTGTGGATAAATAAATATTAGCATGGATGTGATAAACTTGGAACAGTTTTAATAGAGAAATGTAGAAATTAATAACTTATGAAAAATATTTTCATTTAAACTCTGCGATCTGTTTTGGAATTGTTTCATGTTTATGGAGCCACGTAAAATCGTTAATCTAATAGTGCTTATAATAACTAATACAAATGGATAAAATTGCATGTATGGAATTCAACTATAGTTGTAGCTATTACTTCGTATATTTATTGTTCAATACATCGTACATGGATTTCACGGATCATATTTGTAGTTATAAAATGCTATACAATTTAATTTGTGATACACACACCTGCTAGAATTCATGTATTGAACTATAAAATGCTATACATTTAATTTATATCACACACACACCTGTTAGATTTTATGTATTTGATGAATAATGCATTACTTTAATTTTATCGTTATATGAATTGATGTGAAGTTCATAAGTTATATTTTATTAAGTTTAAATTAATAGGGGTTAAATAAAATACTTATTCAAGAGAATAGGCGCGAAAAAGCTTGAAAAGTACTAAATGAATTTATGAGATGTATCAATTTTTCATGAGGTATTTTGTGAGTCTTTCCAGATTTCTATTCCTATACTAATATTACTTTATTATATTACCTATGTTTTATTTTAAGCAAGATAAGTTAGTACATTAGTTGTCCTGATTAGTGTAACATTTTATTATGCAAGAACCCACATTGCTAAAATGTTAGTGTTTTCTGAATGGTCAGAATAACTGAGGAGGATGATTTTGCACTTTAATGTGAAGTAAATAGTAATGTTGTTTTATAATGTTAAAAGGCATTAATCTGTGCCGTGGTTAATCCACAGATTACTTAATTATTTTTTTTGTATTTTACCTCTTCCTGTTTAGTTATCTGGAATTGTGTAATTATCTTATTCTTTATGATGGTGTATAACCACAAAGGTTTAGTGTTTTTATTCCTAAGTGTAGTAAACAGGATTGGTTTTATTCATAGATATAAGTTGGGCAAAGTATTTTAGTTATTCTGCTAAATCATCTTCTTCCATTTGTAAGTATATTTATAAGTTAGATTATTAAATTGTAGTAGGCATTCTATTCAAGTTACTCATAATAATTAACTGTTGGTTGATTATTATTTATGAATGTAAGTTTAAATTTTCCTTTATTTAATGATTGCATTATAGCAAATCCTACAGATATAATATTATTTATTATATTATTATAAGTTTGGGTATAGATTTGTTGAATCTGGAAATGACATTAGATGTTTCATGAGTTGATGTTGAATTTAGTATAATTTCCTCAATACATTCATTATATCAAATTGAAATATAAGGTATGATTAGGTTTTTAAAAAGTACCTATGATATGTGATTGAAGAAGTCGATGGAATTATAATTTATTTATTTTATTTGTTTATTTATGTCTTTAATTATAATTAAATTAATTACTTATTATTCATAAATTTGTAAATAAACGTTGATTTATAATTAAACTTATGTGTGTTTATTTGTCATTCGTAAATAAATCATAAACCTTGGTAGAGCATACATTGAAGTAATACTATCGTAACATGATATAAGAGTTTAGTGATATTTTGAGAAAACATTTGGATTTTTCGTCTTTGTAGTTTAGATGTTAAGGTACATAAAATCCCATTTACCTTTTCCATCATTTTAGCTTTGGTAGTTGATTCTAGTATAATATAAATTGATTATTAAACCTGTAAAAGATTTACAGATAATGACGTGATTGAATATATTTACTTAACGTTTTTGAATTGTCATTTGTCAGTATAATAAGAGTCTCAGTGATATAGTAAACTATAAAAAAGAAAAGTATTTATGTTTATTTATTGCAAAGTTTACTGGACAGCATTTGTATTAAAAATATATAGATGTTTAAAATTTATAATCTTATGTAGTTCCACAAATTATGCATCTTTAATGGTGCCATGGGTCTCATAAATAAAATCGAAATTAAGGTTTGAAAGATAATAACATTACATATTATAATTTGTTTAATGTATTTTATCATACTACTATGATAGGTCTTAGGGTACACCCTGGCTGAGATCAAATTAAATCATAAAAAGTTTATGTTATATCATTGGTTTGGTCTGTGGTAAGTTGCTCCAGATGTTGGTTGTGGTCTTTGGTGCATAATATAGATAGCGTGATATGCTTTTGGTTACAGCTCTTAATAGCTGACAATGTGCAGCGGGAATTGATCGGTGATCGAGGTTACAATTCTTAGCGCACTTATGTTTTGGTGATGTTATGTGGTGGGGCAACAATCGAACGGTTACAATATATATATATATATATTACTTAACAATTAAAAACTTTTTGTTACATTTCTACATTAATTGCTAATCTAAATATTATTTATAAACGTGAAAATTAATGGGTAATTCGTGATAGGGTTATTTTTATTGCATTGCATTTCTGTCTTATATATATTTTTTTAATTTTGTTTACGATACTGTTTTATCTCCAAGGTAAAAATATTTCAAATTTATTTTTCAAGTATTGATTTTTTTTTTTTTTTACGTTTTAATATCTGATTTTCATTAAATGATATTAACTGAAATACAGGCTTATTATATACCTGTATCAATATATGTAATAAATAGGGTATATGAGCACACTTTCACACGTCCCACCCCACACCTCTTTTTCTCATATCGCTGACACACTTGAACACATGTATGTTGAAAAGATAAATAAAACCAACATAGTTTTTCATTCTAAACCAGAAATCATCAGTTAATTTTTATCTTTTCAACATATATGTGTTCAAGTGTATTAGTGATATGAGATAGAGTGGTGAGTGGTGGGCCGTGAGAAAGTTTGTGCTTATATATCCTATTAAATGATATTATTTGTGAGCAAGTTTAATGTAGTTGGATAATTTAGGCATTCTTTCTGAAGTTTTTTTTTTAAAAAGTATTTATCCATTTGTAAATCTCAACAAAATATATTTCTAGAAACGTTAAATTATAATATGCAGAAAAGTTAGTATCTGCTATTTGAAAGTAATTATTGACTTGGATAAATGATATTATCTAAATTGAAAAACAAATTAATTACAAGATTTAAAGCAAAAAATATATATTGCCGTAAATCCTCATCTGATATAGGAGCATCTGCTTCAGTTTTAAAGTTTTATGTAAAGCAAATTAGTTATAACTCTGAGCTTTTTAATGTTTTCCTACTAAAAGTTAAATAATTGACAACCATTTTATGTATCAATTAAGTCTTAAAATCTTATATAAAACGTATGCATACTAAAGAATAAATATATTGTTATATAATAAAGTACATCAATTGTAGTTAATATAAAATATAAATTTAATAAAAACTTGTGAATAATTAATAAATAACACCACAATGATAAACTTCAAAAAAATTGCTAAGACGTAATTTATATTTTTGAGAGATTTGTTTAAGCTCCTAATGAAATGTGGCAGTGAAATTAAATATATCTATAATATGTATTTTGTACAGTATTTCCAAAGACATCCACAGCAAATTGACATAGAATTCTCATAAATAGACATCTCATATTAAAAAAAATACATTTTCAGTGTCTTTTTTACAAATAATATAATGTTATACCATTGCTATGGTTAGAAATTAATAAAGAATATCGTAAGGAAACTAAATAATAATTATGTCAATTAAAAAACTCAAGGTTATATATTAGTTAAATGAAATATTTCAGATAAGATATGCTTCTTGCATACTTTTATCAGTAAAAAATAATTGTTAAAATTGTAAACGACTCAATATTTAGAGATCAATTAAGCAAATTAAATTTTTTAAAAAAATTCTTGTTCGAGAAATAGTAATCTTAATCAAGAAATTTCCATGGAATGAGAAAAGTTTATAGCATTGCAACCTGGGAATAATCTGGAACAAAATAAAGACACAATTTAAGAAGAAAATACATATGTGTATACACTCACATCAAGACTGCTGAATTATGTTGGGAACTAAGGACAACCGCAAGATTAAATTTCATATGTATAAGACAACAATGAAGTGAATTTCCAGCACTAACGAATTAAAAATGAACCTAAGAATTTTTACATGTCACATGAGTCTTAAAATTTTATAAGCCTCTATGAATATGTAAATGTAACTATCACTTTTTAAATTACCTTTTATATTATTAGTTTGCTGGCCAAATAAACATCAGTTATTAGTTAGTCAAATTGTTTGTATACTATTTATTATTATCTGTCTGTTCACCTTTACCATGACTGTGGTCCATGTGGTTGAAGTCAGCAGCAGAAAACTGCAGTCAGATGCAGGTAAGGATTTAAACTGGGATCTGAAATTATAATAGTCTATGATAGAATTTGACTTAAAGCTAGAAACTATAATCATCGGTAATAAGTTTCAATTACAGAATTAGAAAACATGGCTCAGTTACTCAGCCTATGTTGAAGTTAGATAGTGAATGATTCTAGGTAATCATGAAAAAATATTTTTATATAATTGTTATGTTTGGGATTAGGATTATAAAATAGCATCTATGCTACAAATGAGAATAAATGAACTTAACATAAAAAGTCATTTCTATTAGCAAATTTATCTTAAGAGAATAGAAAAACTTTTTATAAATGGAACTTCTAATCATCATCAATAAATTTCACACTTTTCTATAATGCTTTGGACAGAATTTATTCTAAATTCAAATTGGATATGTGATTGAGAGTACTCAGAGAAGTTATCATATGCAATAGTAGTAAAAAGATTAAATACCTATTTTAATTCACAGACTTTATAATGCATTGTAGCTACATTTTAAACAGCAATATAAAAAAAAAAAATTTCATTTATGATCAGGCATTGAAAGAGCATGCTAGAAGTTATAAATATAGAGATGATCTTGAGGCCATTGCTCAAACATTTACTTTGGGTATGTCTAAAATAGACTTATACAACATTATCTGGCTTCTAAAGATTTGATTATGAGGATGTAATTAAAAAAGGATTATAACATGGAAATAAACCATTTGAAAGAATTTCAAAATTTGGGTAGTGATGGTACAGTTCATAAACAAAACAAAAAAAATCAGTCTGTTAAAAGTAATTCAAAATCGATTTTTGGGAAGTAAGATCAATTGGAATAAACATGTAAAGGAAATAATGAGCATTGTATAGTCTAAGGATTGTGAGCCTTTTACAAAGACTGAGTCAGCAGGATATGATTTCAAACTAAATTTAAAATAACAGAAGAGAACATGCAGATACACTTTAAATAGTTTTGATTAAGTTAGAAGCAGAAGAAAATGAAATACCTAAATAGATGGCTGGTATTCTGAAGTAATAGGCATTGAAATGCACATTGGCTAAAAGCTTATAAAGAATATAAATAACTAATCACATGGGTCAGTAGATATTAGCATAGCTGTCACCCTGAACAGCTTCATAAATCTATATGGGATATCAGAAAAAACTGTCTATAAACAAAAAAAAATGCATGTTAATGGATGATAGTGTTAATAACAAGCAATGATATTAAAATAGATAAAACTCTCCATACAGTAATGCCACTCAGTGAAATCCAGAGCAATAAATGGATACCAGAAGGCTTGGACATATAATTGCTATCTAGTGCCTACTTATCCAATATCTCCATAATAGTTTCCAACTTGATGCAGTTCTCTCAGATCCAAGGCTCCTCATTGATGAAAGCTGCAAACTAGAAACTATTCTGGGAATATTGGATGAGTAGGCACTACATAGGGATTTTATGCACAAGTATTCTGGCATTCATTGATTACTCTGACTTGTAATGTGTGACACTATTGTATGGAGAGTTTTGCCTGTTTTAATAACAGTAATGAGAAAGCATAAGAGATGGTGATCATGTGATGTTTAGTGCTTAATAACAAGTAATTTTCATCATCAGATTCTAAAACAGATTCAGCAAGGTCATCCTGGCATAGTACAAGCTTAAACAATTACCCATAGGTATGTACTATAAATAGGTATCAACAACAAAATAGAACACTTCATCAAAACTTGTGACAAATGCTAAGTGATTGCAAAAACTCCAGAGGAAAGTTATTTAACATGGCTGTGTTCATATTAATCATGCAGGACCAATCCAATGATTCATTTTCTGGTAGCAATATAATTTATTAAAATAAGAATATGTATAATTAACACCCAGAAGCTGAATTGAATGAAAATAGGACAAAATATAAAAATTGAATAATGAAAATATTTAAAGTATCAAAAAATGTTCAGTATTTTAAATAAAAGTAAATATACAATAAGACTACTATATATTAATCTATTACTATAAAGTGCTGAAAACTTTGAAATTATTCAAATGAAAACCAACCTCTGATAATGTGCTATTTTTTAAATATTATAAATCTCCATGCACTCTCCCGCCAATAAGAATTTAAAAAACTTAAGTGAATCATTTAATGTTTAAAGCATACATTCTATCTATCTATCTATCTATCTATCTATCTATCTATCTATCTATCTATCTATCTATCTATCTATCTATCTATCTATCTATCTATCTATCTATCTATCTATCTATCTATCTATCTATCTATCTATCTATCTATCTATCTATCTATCTATCTATCTATCTATCTATCTATCTATCTATCTATCTATCTATCTATCTATCTATCTATCTATCTATCTATCTATCTATCTATCTATCTATCTATCTATCTATCTATCTATCTATCTATCTATCTATCTATCTATCTATCTATCTATCTATCTATCTATCTATCTATCTATCTATCTATCTATCTATCTATCTATCTATCTATCTATCTATCTATCTATCTATCTATCTATCTATCTATCTATCTATCTATCTATCTATCTATCTATCTATCTATCTATCTATCTATCTATCTATCTATCTATCTATCTATCTATCTATCTATCTATCTATCTATCTATCTATCTATCTATCTATCTATCTATCTATCTATCTATCTATCTATCTATCTATCTATCTATCTTAACTTTTATAGATCATGCTTAAATCAAAGCTTGAGCTGATGTTATAACCAAATATTCAATTGTACCAATCTATTTAACCCATTGGAAGAGAAAGACAGTGTCTCATTTTAACCACCTATGTACGTGATTAAAATGAGACACTATCTTTCTCCAGTGATAGGTTAAATAGATTTATACAAGTGAATATTTGATGACTATTTGTCTAATCATAGATGGTTAAAAATGAGACACTCTCTTTCTCCTGTGATGGATTAAATAGATTTGTACAATTGAATATTTGATTATAATATAAGGCACAGAATAGACTCAATCCTTGATTTAAGCATGGTCTGTAAAAGTTGGTGTATATAAAATGTACACTCTAAACTTAAGTGAATCCCTTAAGTTTTTTAAACTCTTACTGGTGAGACAGTGCACATAGATTTGTAATATTTAAGAAATAGTGCCTTATTGGATATTGACTTTCATTTGAATAATACTACACCTGGGTCTCATTTTATGCAGTAGATAGGTTATGCAGAAAACCCATATTAAAAAAAATCTTACAAAAATAGACTTAACTTACCTTGAAAAATGGGGGATAGGTTCTGTAATTTTTAGACATCACATAAAAGCAAGCAACAAAAAAAATACTTTAAAATTTGCATTAAAAATATAGAAATAAAGTATGACTAATAAAAAATTTCAAATATTTAAAAAAATTAATACAAGACAATTTTTTTTTATTAACTACATTATTTAATTTTACATTTTTTCATACATATTTTGATCATTACCACTATTTGAGAATATGCATTCTTTTGTGAACTGGTAAAAAATCAGATTCATCACAAGAGCAATTAAAACTAGTGCCATTTTTTGGCTTGTGTTGTGTTAATGGTTTTCTGTCAACAATGTAATCAGTGATTAAACTTTGAAATGATGATTTTACTAATTGTTTAACACAGGAAACTCAGATTTCATAATTTTCTGATGTTTATCTTTCTCTCACACATCGACCTAAAATCTATGATTAACTGATTTTTATTACTGAAATAAATTTTAAATGTTCACATTTTGTTTCTATATTTAAAAAATGACATCACAATCAAAACAAAAAAATCACACATTATCATCAGAAATATTATTTTCAGTTAACAAAATCAATAAAATCTTTCTTATTTATTTTAAAAGTCTAAAAAATTATTTAGTTCTGTTATATCTAACAAAATATGTTTTAAAAGTTTAAAATTTTTGAATATTTATTGTGATATTTTATATGTAAGTATAAATCTATTATTATTATTATTATTATTATTATTATTATTATTATTATTATTATTATTATTATTATTATTATTATTATTATTATTATTATTATTATTATTATTATTATTATTATTATTTACTCATTACTATAAGTAGGTTATTTATATAGAAGCTAAAATTCTAAATACAGCTTTAGGCCATATTTATGTTAGCTGCTAATACAATGTTATATTTTTGAAAACAAAAGTATTTCATGACAAAATATGTTATCAATAATTTAAATTTCTTGATATCTAATAAATATAGTGAAATATGAAAGATATTAAGGAGAAACAAGAATCACATATTCAAAATCGCATTAAA
This sequence comes from Epiperipatus broadwayi, assembly GCA_028023455.1. Taxonomy (NCBI): domain Eukaryota; kingdom Metazoa; phylum Onychophora; class Udeonychophora; order Euonychophora; family Peripatidae; genus Epiperipatus; species Epiperipatus broadwayi. The sequence continues at coordinate 46,295 of JAQFVV010007892.1, forward strand.
ATAATCCATATAAAACAAGACCCAGGTGAATATATGGATACTTTTTTTAAAATTATTAACATTATATTTTCTAATTTAAAAAGTTATTAACATTATATTTTTTAATTTATTTTAAGTCATTTTCTACATATTATTTACAGATGCACTCACATTTTTAACAATAGTAGGTATACTTTTTCATTTGTGGCATTTATCAATGCATTTCTCATCTCAATGCCAACATATCACAACCACCCACAAGCACAGTGGCCCAGACCGTGTTCATTATTTGAAAACAACCCCGGTCAGTGGGTGAGCTAGATATATCAAACATTTGAAATTCCATACCTATGTTAATAGTGTGATATTTTTCATTACGTGTGTTTTTATCCATTTTCTTATTTATATTAATTTTGAAGAGTGTTTTTTTTTTAAAAGTTAATTTTAATAAATTACTTTTTTTTGTAGACATTATGTTATAGTAAATTACTTTAAATTGTAATAATTGTAAAATTATGTAATACACTTCTTTGAAAATATTGACTTTGTTTTTTTGGGTTTTTTTTTTTTTGGGGGGGGGTAATATTTGGCAATTTATATTTATCATGTCCACCCAATTTTTATTTTGAATACACATGAAGAATGATACACAACAATTAAGTTGTTAAGTAAACGGGTTAGATGAGGTCTTGTACAAAAGAATAAAAAACAAACGCTCTAAATTATAGTTTAAAAGGTCTTGTTTTGTTTGGTTTTTTTAAACAAATAATGAAAACATTAAATTAAAAAGAAAAAAATATCAACTCTAATATTTTAAAATAATGTTAACTTTCACTGCACTAAATTACCAAGATGTTCTTATAAACATTTATTTAAAATGCTAAATTTAAACAGCTTTTTAACTGTGATTGTCAGCAATTTGAATTTTAAACTTATAATTTTAAGTAAATTTAAATATATATGTATATTAACTTCATTTTAAGTAATAAATTTTCTGAGTTTAAAGACAATAAATAGGATTACTCTACATTTTAAATATTTTTAAAATTCATTAAATTAAGTTTTCAACACTTCATATTTTAAATCTTATTGAATACCAGTCAATAATAATTCTTGTTAATAGATTCAGAATCTAAGCTTTGTGGAAATAAAAATCGATTGATGGGAAAATAAAAATACGATGCTGAAATCATTTATTGCATTAAACAAAATAAAAGTGCTTATTTTTTTCCTTGTTTTTTTTTTTTTTGCCCTGCAGGTTTATTTTTAAATGACGTTGGTATTCCATAGTTTGTATCTTTAAATCACTTGTTGCATTTAAAAAAAAAAAATAGAAACTATTTTGGAAATAATATATAACTAATATAAATAGTTGTAAATCAATATTATTTAAACTTTAAATCTATAGAAGAAAAAACGAATTTTGAAAATAAATATTAAAATATATTTAACAGTGCATAAAATACATAATGTTTTTTTTAAAAAGTAAATGAATTACCTATTGAATCAGCACAGTAAAGATAGTAATTTTATGAGCTAAAAATTTGATTAAATATGATGAATATATTTATTATGAAAACAGGGTAAGAGACTAACTTCAAAATGAACAATAATAGCATAAATATGGTAGATAATTCACACCTCCTTTAATTTGACAACAATAACGGATAACAATATTTCAAAAGATTCATCATACCTTTATAAACTAATAAAATGTTCAAACTATGCCATTTTTATGGTTTCTCATTAATATGAAAGGTGCATCAAAAAAGATTTGACGATTTATAACTATAATGCTTTAGAAGAAATGAGAATATATTCAAGAAGAATTGGATCAAGTTGTAACTTGATCAAATTAGACTAGAATTTTTTACCAATAATCAGATACAAATGTTCCAGCAGGTGAAAGATACAATCTGATATTTGATAGAATAAGAAATATCACTTGGAAAACAAAAACATGGACTGCAAATGAGATTGCAGATAAAAATGAAAAGAGATTAACTGATAGTGATGATATATTACAAAAATGGAAAGAATATCTTTATTATCTATTTAGAACAGAAGATAATGAATTAGGATCTGGAAAATGAATAAAATATTGATATAGATGACAAAACAATAGACAAATAGCCAGATGAAGTAAGAAAGCATATTCCACTAATGAAGAATGCTAAGGCTAATGGATTTGATGCAATCCCTATAGACTTTTTGAAAGTTTTGGTAGAATTTACTATGAAGAAAATAGTTGGATATTGCAATTTAATATATAACAATAAAAATTGGCCTAAAAAGTTTTTAATAAATATAGTGATTCCAATTGCTAAAAAAGAGAAAGCCATTAAATGTGAAGAGTACAGATCAATAAATTTATCTCATGCTTCTAAATGTTTATTGATGATTCTAACTCAAATAATTTATAGGAAATCCAGTTATATAATTGTTGAATTGACGGTAGAAATAACTTAATTACATCAGTTTCAGATGATGTGATGTGGCAAAAAGAAGTGGATGGATTAAGGATTTATTTAAGAGTGATTTTTTTTGTATGCTTAGATTGAAATGTATTTAGTGGCTATGCAGAAAAAGCTTGCTTATGATATATATATATATATATATATATATATATATATATATATATATATATATATATATATATATATATATATATATATATATATTGTGACCTTCCAGGTTCACACCAGAAAGAAATGTGGAAAGTTCACATTTGTGCTAACAATGGCTGAAGGTAATTATCAGAGAAAAATGAATTGAGATGTAATTTTCTAGTTAAAATTACGATTTAAAAAATTAAAACTTTAAGTGGGTGTACTGATTAGTAGAGTTTTGGATTATATGTTTGGTCGTAGGAGAGGAGGATGAATGACATCAGAGATGTTTTTATGTAGTAGAAAAATTTACATGTCATAATAAGCAGAAATATAGATATATTATTAATTAGAATTTTTTTTCCTATATTTTATTTATTATTTACTAATTATATATTGTTCATAATCTTATGTTTAAAAATGATAAAGATTATTTGTATAATAGTGAATAACATTTCTAAATTAATTATTATTATTATTATTATTATTATTATTATTATTATTATTATTATTATTATTATTATTATTATTATTATTATTATTATTATTATTATTATTATTATTATTATTATTATTATTATTATTATTATTATTATTATTCTATTCAAATATTGTATTGTTAAAATTTTATAAGTAAAATTCTGGCACACTTCCAAAGTTGATTGTAATAAAAAAAAACACAGAGGGTGTGAGTGGAAAAAGACATAGAGTTTAAAACTTGAAGAAAAGTAAAAAAAAAGTTCCAGGGAAGAAGATGTAAAAAAAAAAAAAACTTAAAAGAATCAATAACACTCTAAGAGTATTAGAACAAATATATATATAAAAAAAAACATTCCAAGGATTATAATAATATACCTGTGGAGAATTTTTGTTATTATACTACTGGAATGATATAAAAATGAGGAAATAGACACCCACCAGAGAAATACCAGCCTCCAAATTTCTGCCAAATGATGGTCCATATTCACTACTTTTAAAATGCCTGGATGATATGTAAGCTAAATTATTATGATTTATTTTAAAGTATTACCAAAGCTAAATAATATTAAAATGACAAAATTGTGTAAAATAAAGCTAGCTAAAATTTTCTTATTTGACGCTATAATTAAACGCTTGATTTTCAATTTAAAGAATTTTCTATCAATATTCTACAAAATAAAATTTAAAATGAAAAAGTTTATTATACTGTATAACTTTGCTATTCATGCATATATAACAAAATAATTCCAATGCAGGCAAATGTCATTTATTACGCCTATAACAGAATTCTAGGATAAAAAAAAAAAGACAATTGTCGTTCTTAACAAATTATGTTTTAACAGTGGATAGACATTTTTTTATGTTATAATTTACTGTTGTTTTTAAATTGATATGTATATTTCTTTCAACTTTCAATTTTGTTTAAAAAAAACTTAACATGTAATGATGAGATATTGATAAGTATTTTTGTTATTACTTATAATAAATGTATAACCATTTTTTTTTCTTTAAAAAATAAAACAAACAAAACAATGTAACTTCATACCATTATAATATGATAATTTATTATTTTGTATGATCTACAAATTATATTATAGGTAATTATAGATATTCGGATATGTGCATGATGCTATAGATTATTATTTTAAAAAATTGTATTTATTATGTGTCAATTTTGTTAATGAAGTTTATTAAAAAAAATAAAGAATTAAAAACTTGTCTGTTATAAGTTCATTATATAGGAAATATATTGAATGTGAGTTGAAGGTAGAAATGGTCAAGGGATGATTAGATTGTTTAGATTGAGTTTGGAGATATTATTTAACCATCATGGATATAAGTATAAGTGTTTGGTTATTGTTTTTTTTTTCTGCCTTTCTTTATTTTTGTATAGTTTGTGTTAGATGATATACACTGATTATAAAAGATAAGTGTTGTATACATTTTTATAGTACGTATAAAAGATAATTGATTTATGGTATCATCCAAGTTTTATAACTAAGCTAATAAAAAGTATGTTTTAAAAATACATCATATTTAAGATAATATAAAAGCAAAAATATTCGAAAATATATGATTCATATATTAAATATTAGTCAATTTTGGTTTTGCTATAAGAGCAATATAATTGGTTAGCAAAGTGCATAAAATAATATTTCTTTTGTTTATTCATTATTTATTTTGTCTTTTAATTTTTAAAAATGTTTTGATGAATTAAAAGCCCAAATGAATTGTTTTATTATATGTTTGATTCTCCATTTCCACACATACACATAAGGTTAAAATAACATAGTTATAGAATATCTAGATTTGTCAGTATAAGTCAGGTTTTATTTAATTTGTCTGGTGTTAATAAATCTCAGTATTACAATGCCAATAATATAGTTTACTTTGCTTAGAATAGGTCGTGATTTGGATAAAAAGATACCCAATCCTCATCATTGTCTATACTGTAATAAATGTAATAATTGTCAATTTTGCAACAGTTTAGTATTGAATAGACACTTAGAACATATTTAAATTAACATTATAGAATTATTGTTTATAGATGTTTCTATCAACTTATTTGCCTCCTATATGAAGACCATATCCTATAACCTCAACTGAGCTAAGCCATAGAGTAATTACAATATAATAATTTTTTAAATAAGTTTAA
>JAQFVV010007893.1:0-51438 GCA_028023455.1 Epiperipatus broadwayi
GGTACTTTTGCTTAGATTCTAAACCTTGTTAAATGAACATACAATTCTGACTGGTACAATATATATATATGATTGTTATTTTATCTGGCGCTAATTTGAAATATATATACAAACATATAAAAAAATATTTGTTGTCCAGATAGATCAATGGTTATAAATCATCTATACCAAAGCAATATATAAGTAAGCTTAATTAATAATAAACAAATTAATGTAAACTATGTTGTAATCTAGTGTATTGCTCAAAGTGAGATAGTAGTAAAATCTCTTACCTCTCATTTCACATTTTGCTGTCAAACGTCAGTTGGATGGGAACATCAAAAGTGATGTAAATATTATTTCATATAAATCAAAGTAAAAAAAAATAGTTAAATCTATTATTTCCCCCTTCTTACTCTCATAATGAATTTTTCCAAAACTATGACAAACTTGCTACCAAGTGTAGAAAAAGAAAACATATAGAAAATTTGAAATACACAGAAAAATAAAAATAAAAAAAAAATCACAATTTTTATCTCATTATATTAATTAAAATGTGATGAGTCTGCAGTAAACTATTTTTTGCAAGATAAGTTTCTATGGATGGAGATGAAATACAGTTCCCTTGAACAGTAGCAATCTCTGGACTCTATCAAAAGGCAATGGTATTTTCCAATTGCTCTCTCCTGGATTTTATTAGGCATTTTATTCAAGGCAAAAGATGTTCTTCAGGTTTCTTCTAATGGAACGGTGAAATCTTTATGCTTTCATGGCTTTATTGATGGCATGCTTCTCCCTATCATACGAACAGTTTAGCAAGCAAATAATATAATCTTTTCTTTTAAATTATTTCTTCCAATTTATATAGTTGCTTTAAAAGTTCAGATTTTGATAATTCTGAATACTATTTAATATATATATATATATATAATATATATATATATATATATATATATATATATATATATATATATATATATATATATATATATATATATATATATATATATATATATATATATATATATATATATATATATATATATATATATATATATATATAACCATCTTTGTATTCAAATTTCTTTTTAAGCAGAAGAAAATACTTTATCTTCAAAAGGAGAAGGCAATATAACAATTAATAACATTTTTTAGATCACACATAGTTTTGTTAAATATACAAACCTTATCATTTTCTAATGTTGAGCATACATAATATTTATATATATATGTGGAGGGATTAAAACAATAATTTGTGAAATTTAAAGTATCGTTTCTACAGTTGGTTGATATGTGATTAGATTTAAATTTAGACATTGTTTTTCCTGAGGTTTATGTACAAGTTTTTGATATAGATGTCTATAGTTAATGACACATAACACATGTTTTATATCAGTGTCAGTATATGTATATATTTTCCCTATTTTTTAAAATAAAAAGTTGTTTATTGTAAATATATATGTTGGCAATGGAAAATGATTATATTGATAAATTGTTTGATGATTTGTTGGTTAAACAAATGTGTTTATGTGGCTTCAAATTGCAGAGTGCCCTAAATATTTGAAGATGTGTTAGGGTTGTAACTCATCATTACATTATATATATATATATATATATATATATATATATATGATGATATATATATATATATATATATATATATATATATATATATATATATATATATTGTGATAGCACGAGGTGATCACATATATTTAATATAATATGTATATTCAGTTAGGTCAAATATCAAAAAGAAAAAAAAAAAAAAAGAAAAAAAGATTGTAGATAAGATGACAGACAAGTTAGATAAGAATTAGTGGTTTGTAGAAGGAATTGGGTATAACATTTAAAGATAGTTATCAGCTAGTAAATGGGAGCGAAAGAATGAATGGGAGTTATAAAATAAAATAAATGTCGAATTTTGTTGTACTAAAGCATTTTTCTAGGAAGGAAAAAAGATGAAACTCTTACGGTAAAAATCATGGAAATAATTACTGAGAAATTCATAGAGTGATGGTTAAGAGAAATAAATAAATAAAACATATGTAATAAGTTTAATTAGAGAAGAATAAATGTAACAAATGAAAGGGAGAGTAATTAAATTATTTTAAGATCAAAGATGGCCGTAGGTGTGAAAACGTGATCCACAAGACAAAGGGGAGGGGAGTTTTTTTTTACTAAGAGAGAGTAGAGCGGTGTAAAAGAAAGAGTGATCCCAGTTTTCAAAAAGGGAAATCTTTTTCCTTGCGAAATGTTTAACTGCCATCCAGGCTATAGAAAGAAATGATGATCGAGTAGAAGAAATACTTTCGAGCGCCGGTTCGAAACGCTGCTCCATACCCCAGCCTGTAACACTGACGAAATGAAGATAATCCCCGCTCACCGACCTGTGTCTCCGTGCCATTTGAAAACCGTTACGAAGAAACTATATGGAGTTGAACCGCTCTACAAAAGAAGTGGGACGCCCACAACGCGGTTCGAAGAAGTGACTGAATAAATTGCCAGGACCGTTTACCTAGGTAATCATATATTAGCATGCTAACTTATTAACTCCTAGTTTAATCATAATTCCAAGGGAATCAAGAATGTGAATTATTCCTTTATATAACTCTGATACATAGAAACTCTAATAGAACGATTATTCCTTTATATAACTCTGATACATATAAACTTTGATTGAACGAACATTTATAAGAAACTTATTTACATACATTTCATACTAACGCTCTATACACGTATTTATTATTATTAATATGTCTCGAAATTATAGAAATTATGTTTTATGTTAGACAACCAATAAACCTCGTTTTAAAATTTGCATTACTATAATTACTTGCTATGTCAACCATTACTATTTTTTATGTCAGGAAGAACAATCGGTTGGGAAATATAGTTTGATTTGATTTTATAAGGTCAAACTCAACCGGCAAGGTAGTAATTGAATATATTATTTTCTTACTAATCCGTTCTATATATATTTTGTGTAGCTGGTTGCCTCCGTCAGATTATGCTTGATAGGGTATCAACCTAGAAACAGCCATATAAATGGACCGGAGGCATGCCGGTTACATAAATTTGGGGGCCAGTCCGGGATTTTGAACGTAACCGAAGCCAGAATTCACATAAAGTGAAAGGCAAATCTCGAAAATGTATTTTTAATGATTATTATATTAGAGACGACAATGAGTTGACGTGGCAAGTAAAAAAAAAAAACTCCCTCCCCCTTGTCTTGTGGATCACGTTTTCACACCTACGGCCATCTTTGATCTTAAAATAATTTAATTACTCTCCCTTTCATTTGTTACATTTATTCTTCTCTAATTAAACTTATTACATTTGTTTCATTTATTTATTTCTCTTAACCATCACTCTATGAATTTCTCAGTAATTATTTCCATGATTTTTACCGTAAGAGTTTCATCTTTTTTCCTTCCTAGAAAAATGCTTTAGTACAACAAAATTCGACATTTATTTTATTTTATAACTCCCATTCATTCTTTCGCTCCCATTTACTAGCTGATAACGATCTTTAAATGTTATACCAAATTCCTTCTACAAACCACTAATTCTTATCTAACTTGTCTGTCATCTTATCTACAATCTTTTTTCTTTTTTTTTTTCTTTTTGATATTTGACCTAACTGAATATACATATTATATTAAATATATGTGATCACCTCGTGCTATCACATTACACCCAATTATGTGTTATGTACCCGCTCAGTCTCTACCTATACTCGTATCTCTACTTATACCAACACCACTCCTACTCTATTACTAATTTTCGACTTACACTCGCATATGCACAACTCAATTGCGAACTCTATCTCAATGTATATCTTATACTCTCCGTACGGTTATATAATGACCGCAAAAGTACCAATGTGCGTGTGAGAAAATTTAAGTTATTAGCTAAGTAAGTTTTGAAAGTTTAATAATTACTCCTATTAAGTATTTCCATCACAGCTAGTCAATCACATGATATACATAATTATTCTGTATGACTCCATGTTTCTTTAGATTGCGTTAAAAAATCTCGGAGTAAACAATGCCGCGTTCTCTTTTACCTCTGTCTTTCGTCCCCCTTTTTTTTTTTTTGCACTAAACAGAAATAAATTAACAACCTTTCTCTATTTCACTGACGAACTTAGATCGTCTACCTTGTAGTTTTTTTACAAAAATCTAACAATAGGTTTTAAATATGTTTTCACTGTTACAAACATAGAAAGAGTAATAAATTCAGTTATAATATGAAATAACTTTCACATAGATAAGTTTGCCACTAATTTCATAGCGATTAGATATTGATAAGACATTTTGAATTTTGAATTGCGCGATACACGATTGTTGACAAGAACTAGCTAGTTCTAATTTGTTTGTAACAGTGAAAACGTATTTAAAACCTATTGTTAGATTTTTGTAAAAAAACTACAAGGTAGACGATCTAAGTTCGTCAGTGAAATAGAGAAAGGTTGTTAATTTATTTCCGTTTAGTGCAAAAAAAAAAAAAAAGGGGGACGAAAGACAGAGGTAAAAGAGACCGCGGCATTGTTTACTCCGAGATTTTTTAACGCAATCTAAAGAAACGTGGAGTCATACGGAATAATTATGTATATCATGTGATTGACTAGCTGTGATGGAAATACTTAATAGGAGTAATTATTAAACTTTCAAAACTTACTTAGCTAATAACTTAAATTTTCTCACACCCACATTGGTACTTTTGCAGTCGTTATATAAAAGTACGGAGAGTATAAGATATACGTTGAGATAGAGTTCGCAATTGAGTTGTGCATATGCGAGTGTTAGTCGAAAATTAGTAATAGAGTAGGAGTGGTGTTGGTATAAGTAGAGATACGAGTATAGGTAGAGACTGAGCGGGTACATAACACATAATTGGGTGTGGAGTAGTCCGAACATTGGCGTTCGAATAGTAAATAATTGCCATAAATTTTAGAATATAAACAAAAAGAGAAAAATGTGTATAACAGAGTTTGAACGATTTTGAAATAGAGCGAATGGGAAAATGAAATAGTTATATTCGTGTAGAAATGATACGTGGGTATTTGGTATTAGAGAATAGAGGTTGTGAGTGAAAAATCAGTTTGGGAAGTTTTTTTTTAAAAAAAAAAAAAGAAAAGAAAAAGGATGGATCCATATGGTTGTGTCTTGATGCTAGACATTTAAACAAATATACGTTACCAGATATCAACGCCCCTCCACCAATGTGGGAGTTATTAGATAAATTTCGGAACAAAAGGGTGTTTTCAACTTTTGATTTGACTGCCAGTTATTGGCAAATAAAGTTACATCCCAATGACCGTAAGTACACTGCTTTCCGATATAACGGCCATGCGTACCATTTCAATAGAATCCCATTTGGGTTAAAAAATAGTGGGTCCGGACTAATACGCTGTTTGGATCAGGTATTATCAAAGGAGATAAAAGACGTAGTGACGATGTACATGGATGATATTGTCATTGCGTCAGAGAATATCTCTGAACATCTAGAACAGGTGAGGCGGTTTTTGGAAGAATGTGAGTCAAAGGGAATAAGAATTAACTTAAAGAAAAGTCACTTAGCGACTTCCGAAGTTGAGTTTCTAGGGCACGTCGTGAGCACCGCGGGAGTAACCCCGAACCCGGACAAAATACGCGCAATACAGGAGTTTCCAACCCCACGTAATAAAAAACACATCAGATCATTTCTCGGGATGTGTAATTTTTACAATAGGTTCTACCAGGGATTTATGATAGATATGGGACCATTACTTCAGTTATTAAAGAAAGACCACCCATGGACATGGGAAAGGGAGCAGGAAAGTAGTTTTAGAAAGGTAAAGACCGGATTCTTAAACAAAGTAATACTAACATACCCGGATTTTAATAAACCATTCGTAGTACAGACCGACAGTAGTGGTTTGGGGCTTGGAGCCACCATATTTCAGATTCAGGAGGGAGGTCACCATGGCGTATTGGCGTTTATCAGCCATTTGCTCAAAGGGGCAGAGGTAAACTACACCGTGATGGAGAAGGAGGCATTGGCAGTCATATGGGCATTCAAAAGATTTCGCCAATATTTGTTAGGATCTGAGATAGTAGTACTGACCGATCATAAGAGCCTCGAGTTCATAAATCAGAGTTTTCTATCTAACAGTCGGTTGATACGATGGAGTTTGTTCTTACAGGAGTTTAATTACAAAGTCATATATTGTAAGGGTAAGGACAACATTGTTGCGGACACCCTGAGCCGGTATCCGGTAGGCATGGAACAGCGACGAGGGGGAGGAGAACCATATATAGCAGAGATGGAAATAAGTACTGGACGGACGATACAACAAAGCATGTGCAAGTTGAAACATTACCAGAAGGAGGATGCTGAATGTGGGCAGATCATCAAGTACTTGAAAGGACAGCCTGTGGAGGAACGAGCAGGAAATATGTTATGGAAGGATCAGAACCATTGTTGTATGAAGGGAGGGTTTCTGCAGCGCATTCTGAAGAGAAAGGGAAAAACTAGGACCGTTCTTCCAAGAAAATTGCGAATACCAATGGTGGAGTATATTCACGAGACATATGGACATTATGGAACCTGCAAGGTAGAGGGTCTAATAAATCAGTGGTTCTATTGGCCAGAGATGCGGAAACAGATCGCTGACATCATTAGGGCATGTGAAGTATGCGCCAAAACCAAACTTCCCAACACATCTAACGTAGGACCAATACACCCGATAATTACCAAACAACCTAACACCTTGTTAGCCATAGATTTTTATGGACCATTGCCGGCATTCAACAGGAAGAAATACCTACTGGTCATGTATGATGTGTTTTCGAAATTAGTAGACGCATACCCAGTCACACAGGCTAACTCCAAGCAAGCCATCCAGGTTTTAGAACAGCAGTATTTTCGGAAGGCAGGGAAGCCACAACAAATATTATCTGACAATGGTACTCCATTTGTCTCGCAGGAGTGGAGAGAATGGACCACTAAAAAGGGAATCCAACATAGACTCACATCAATCCATAACCCACAATCCAATCCCTGCGAAAGGATGATGCGAGAACTAGGACGTTTGTTCCGACTGTATGTGTCTGAAGATCATCATAGATGGGTAAATGAAGTGCCCAGAATGGTCAACATGATAAATTGGTCAAAGAACGAATCCACGGGTTTTGAACCCGTACGATTGCATTATGGGAAAAATGTTCCGTGCCCATTTGGAAGCAGATTGCCAGTACAATCTAGGGTAATAAACCGAAAACGGGATTTAGAACAGGCACGAAATTGTATAAAGAGGATGAGTGAGGTTAGAAAACGTAAATTCAAAGAAAAGAACATATCGTTCGAGGAAGGAAATGAAGTCATGATCAGGGTTCAACCGGTGAGCCATCTGGAGAGAAACATCTACAAAAAGTTTCAACCGATATATGAGGGGCCTTACGTAATAAAAAGGAAGCTTGGTAACAATGCTTTTGTTGTCACAAAGGGGTCTGAAGAAAAGGGAACCTATAATGCTCGGTCCTTGAGACTAATCCCAAGAAAGCCAGAGCCGCCAGACAAAGTTTAATGAATAGTATAGTACATTCAGGATGGACGCAGATGATGACCAACAACACACACTTGGATATACGACCAAAAAAAAAAATAATAATATAAATATGAAAGGTTTAGGAAATGAGATCAGAGGAAACGGGAGTCATGAGTGGGTGGGTGACAAAGGAATATAGTTGCTGCCAGTTACGGAAAAACAGGAGAGTACGTACCGAGGGATATCTTTATGAGTGGGTCGAGGTATATGTGATTAGATTAATATTCTATAAGTATGGAGATTAGATAAAACCCCAAAACAAATAAAGGCTAATTCAGTAGTGCTTCCCGGAAGATCAATTCGGAAAGAACTAGTATGGATAGAGGTAATGGAAGGGTTAGATTGTAAATGAAGAGAGATGATAGTATAAGAAGCCTAGTGACCTCTTCATAATGCTCCAAACATTTGTCATCACAATAAACTGAGCACAACATTCAATACTGATTAGCGGGATAATAAACGAACGAGCAGCATGCTAATTATCAGAAATAACATTCTGTTAATTCCTAATGGGGGAGGGTGTAATGTGATAGCATGAGGTGATCACATATATTTAATATAATATGTATATTCAGTTAGGTCAAATATCAAAAAGAAAAAAAAAAGATTGTAGATAAGATGACAGACAAGTTAGATAAGAATTAGTGGTTTGTAGAAGGAATTTGGTATAACATTAAAAGATCGTTATCAGCTAGTAAATGGGAGCGAAAGAATGAATGGGAGTTATAAAATAAAATAAATGTCGAATTTTGTTGTACTAAAGCATTTTTCTAGGAAGGAAAAAAGATGAAACTCTTACGGTAAAAATCATGGAAATAATTACTGAGAAATTCATAGAGTGATGGTTAAGAGAAATAAATAAATAAAACATATGTAATAAGTTTAATTAGAGAAGAATAAATGTAACAAATGAAAGGGAGAGTAATTAAATTATTTTAAGATCAAAGATGGCTGTAGGTGTGAAAACGTGATCCACAAGACAAAGGGGAGGGAGTTTTTTTTTACTAACAGAGAGTAGAGCGGTGTAAAAGAAAGAGTGATCCCAGTTTTCAAAAAGGGAAATCTTTTTCCTTGCGAAATGTTTAACTGCCATCCAGGCTATAGAAAGAAATGATGATCGAGTAGAAGAAATACTTTCGAGCGCCGGTTCGAAACGCTGCTCCATACCCCAGCCTGTAACACTGACGAAATGAAGATAATCCCCACTCACCGACCTGTGTCTCCGTGCCATTTGAAAACCGTTACGAAGAAAATATATGGAGTTGAACCGCTCTACAAAAGAAGTGGGACGCCCACAACACGGTTCGAAGAAGTGACTGAATAAATTGCCAGGACCGTTTACCTAGGTAATCATATATTAGCATGCTAACTTATTAACTCCTAGTTTAATCATAATTCCAAGGGAATCAAGAATGCGAATTATTCCTTTATATAACTCTGATACATAGAAACTCTAATTGAACGATTATTCCTTTATATAACTCTGATACATATAAACTTTGATTGAATGAACATTTATAAGAAACTTATTTACATACATTTCATACTAACGCTCTATACACGTATTTATTATTATTAATATGTCTCGAAATTATAGAAATTATGTTTTATGTTAGACAACCAATAAACCTCGTTTTAAAATTTGCATTACTATAATTACTTGCTATGTCAACCATTACTATTTTTTATGTCAGGAAGAACAATCGGTTGGGAAATATAGTTTGATTTGATTTTATTAGGTCAAACTCAACCGGCAAGGTAGTAATTGAATATATTATTTTCTTACTAATCCGTTCTATATATATTTTGTGTAGCTGGTTGCCTCCGTCAGATTATGCTTGATAGGGTATCAACCTAGAAACGGCCGTATAAATGGACTGGAGGCATGCCGGTTACAATATATATATATATATGATTCCATTTCCATAAAAAAGAATTATATGAACAAATAAGCTCTTTGCAAAGCCATTTATTTTAATATTATCACCAAAATTGTTATTTTGTTGTGAAGTAAAACAATTTTCCATTTTAAAATGTATTCCAAATACATAATGTTAATTTACCAATAAACATGGAAAGTCATCCAATCTTCTGAAAGGCATGTTCGGGTAAAAAACATGCATTGAGAGGATGATGGTCATAGATAGTGATTTATCCAAAAAAATTATTTTCTATCAAGAAAATGGTGACTTAGGCTAATATAGATTCATCCCTTTAACATTTATTAAATGATTTATGCTGCCTTAATTAATATTCAGAATGGTAATGTTATTTTGTTCATGATCAACACAACTTTAATTATGCTTAAGATTAAATGTTACACTTTGTTATTACAAAATTTGTATTGATTATAAGTGTTGTAGTATATATGACATATTCATCATCCATTCCATCTCAAACACTGGATACACATAAATACACATGGAAAACATAAATGATTTTCAATATATGATTTTATATTGAACCAGCACTCATCAGTTAGTTGAGATCATAATATCTCCCAATATATATATATATATATATATATATATATATATATATATATATATATATATATATATATATATATATATATATATATATATATATATATATATATATATATATATTGATAAAAAATCAAGTCAGATGACCTAATTTTAATAAAGCTCCTATTTACAAATGTTATATATAGAGTAAGTTAAAAACAAACTCTTATGAAGCTTCAAAAATACCCTCAACCTCAGACAGCGGTTTCACCTCTAGCGTCATCAGTGAGGTGCTAGGGAATAAAAATACTAGAACTAGTCCAGCATTTTATCAATGCCTAACTATTGAGAAGAAAATCTGAAACTTTCAGACATTTAAATGTCCAAAAATCCAGCTATCTAACTCAAATAGCCGTATGGGACTGAACTAAGTTCAGATATACCATATATTAATAGCTCTAGCAATATAAAATCGCCAAAGCATTAATAGCAAAAAACTAAAATTAAATTGATAAAAAATCAAGTCAGAGTTTGTTTTTAACTTACTCTATGTATAACATTTGTAAATAGGAGCTTTATTAAAATTAAATGATGCCTGTCCATTTGTTTTAGAGGTGAGAAGATTAAATGATGCCATTAAAGTTTAAGAAATTGTCATCTTAATGTAAGATGAACACTGATTGTATGAATGTGTCAGTGAAATATGACCTGGCTCAACTGATGAAAGCATGGTCTGCACAAAATATTATATTGGGAGGCATTTACCTTTTTGACATATGAGTGGTAATGCATGTCAGTTGTTTGAGATTGACTGGAAGATCAATATTGATTGAAAATTTAAGTCGAAATCCTTGCAATTACTAGAGTAAAACTTTCATTATACTTGGTGAATAGGTTAATTATATATAATATTCTCCAATGGCCTAGATAAGCATAAGGCCAATAAATTGGCCTCACTGTGAAAGTATGTATATAAAGAATCATATAGATATATGTTGAAGAGAGAGAAAAAGTTTGAATGTTTTATTTTTATTAAAAATTAAAAAAATAAAAAGAGAAAGATGAATATAGTTATAGTTGGTTATTTTAGAATATAACCAGAAAAATATGTGTTAATAAATTGGGGGAATGCACTTATAATCAAATATATAATTTTTATATTATTACTTATTTCAACTGTATATTTTTCTTTTGTTTTATCGTATATGGTATTTTAATGATAATAATGAAAGAACATTGATTTATCTATCTAGAGTCAATTTTATGTCTTTTGTTACATTACTTAGGCACTCAAAATTCCAGGAAATCTTAAGTAAATGTATGGCAGAAAAAGAAAAATGGTAAAAGCATGCCTAAGAAATAGAGATCATAATGCTGATAAACTATTCTGGAAAACAAAAGAAATTTGAGAAATTAATTAGTTAGAAAAAAAATTGAGGCAAGCAAAAGTGGTTTTGGACAAAAATGTTGTATTAATACAGCTATGATTGTATTAAATAACTGAAATATTAAAAATCCTTCAATCAACCATCTTGAGAAGAAAATGGATTTAGCACTATCAACTTATATAATTGCTATAATCATAATGCAGGGGTAGAACAATACATGAAAGGTCATCATCTTAAGCTGCAAATATCTATACCTGTTCCTGAAAAGTGCTTGATCATCCAATAACCATAAGAATATTACTGAAACACCATTAAATAATCCAGTGAGGAAAAGAATATCAAACTATATACAGTAAGAAATCCTCCAGTAAGCTATCATTATTTTTTAGATCCAAGCAATACCACAAAATGGATGTTTGTGCCGAACTTTTGCTATTAGTAGAAAGATTTTGTTTTATTCTTTGATAATAAAAAATACATAGATTTCATTTGGATCATTGAAACAAACTTGCGAGGAAATAAACTTATTCATATTAAAAATCCCAGGTACTCCAACATAAATATAACTACTTTTTATTGTCTTAAGTGAACTGAAAATTTCCTATTGTTACTCTCTAAAAGGTTAATCATTATATAAAACTATATAATTTAATTTGTATTGTATAAATGATTCTTACACAAGCTGTTGAATTATATGTTCTTTTATATTTCATTTCATTTTTCTTTTTCTATGTTATCATTTGATATGTAAATTATATATATTCTTCTCTTTTCTTAATATGTAATTAGACAGAATAATAATAAAATTTTATACCTACTTTAAAATAAATTATTTGTCTATCATTATTGAATATATTTATTGTTTATATTGGCCTATCTCTCTCCCTGTCAGTAGGTCTCCCAAAATGAGTTTAGTATGCTTTTCTGAATAAGCAATTATATTACACTTACTTTAAAACTCTAAACCATAGATTTAAGAAAGAAATAGATCATGTATTGAGGGAATAAATATTTAGAAGTAGGATGTTCAAAGTAGCTAATTTTAGATGGCATACAAATTAAGTTGGGAAGCATAAAAATCAGCGAAAGCTCATTCCAACAATGCAGATTTAGCCAATTACCTCTGTTCAGCATGATATGTATTGTTACCCCCAAGCCCAGGGATTTGAGCTAGCTAAAAGGGTTGTGCACCTAATTATCAAAAGTCCTAATATTATTTAGATATGGCAAGTATAATTCTTATGGTCATATTAAGATTGGCACTTGAGGTCAGTTTATTAATTGATGCTCATAAATATACTTTTTTCAAAGAAATTGTTATTTGTCTTTTTAATAAAATAATGGCCACTAGGTACATTTCTTTTTTTATTATTAATATTATCTTTTTAACGTACATCCTGATATAGGATTCATAGATTTTATTTCTTAAGACTTTATTAAAAAAGGGAATTTGTATTCGAACCCAATATGTTAGATAGTATTCAAATTTTATCTGCAGGCATTGTGGTGACTATACAGCCATAGTTTTGCATTATTGTCCTACATAGTCAACAGATTCAATTATTTTTACATATTTATACGAACAACAAAATGAATACCAAGGTTTCCTGTTAAAATGGCTTCCTTACCAAATGGGGTGATGAAAGTAGGAGAATGGCTGGTTGATAAGATTTTATTTTGTGTGTTGTTGTTGTAGTTGTTAATTATTTTGTCTCCTTAATACTACAGAACAAATTAAGCACCAGATACAATTAGATGTTCAACAGTAGGGCAGGTGACAGTCAGTAGAAATGAAGTAGATAAAAAATAAACAAGGAGAACACAAATAAAGTAGGAGAGACCAGAATGATGGATATTATTATGGTAATGTTGCAGTAAATGGAAGAAAGAATGGGATTAACATTTAAGGAAATAACGAAAAGACATGATGTGTTGTTAGAAATACAAAACAATCATGAAATTACAACACCAGCAATAGAAAATACTTTACAAGCAGATAGGGGAAGGCAAAAGGAAAGAAAACCACACCCAAAGAGAATACTACCTAGAGAAAAGGTAAACAAAAGCTGAGATACAAAATAAAGAGGGAGTAAGAAAAAAAGACCAAATAAAGCAAAATAGTATAGTCGAAGACAAGGAGGCTACAGTGAAATGATCAATAGCACATTTGCAGGTAAATAAGTTCCTAAAGATTAGAGTGTTCACTGGGCAAATGGGAGAGGGAACCAATGAAAGATTTAAAAAGCTTAGAAAGACATTTTTACCATTAATGGGTTGACTGAAGAAAGCAAATTATCCCTTAAAATAAGTATATTTCATTTTGAAGTCTTTCCAAAAGGAGGGAATTTTAACAATATCCAGCTTCAAACCTTGTTACAAGGGAGTTACATAAAATCCCCCCTATGGCCTAGATAAGCATACGTCCAGTAAATTGGCCTCAATGTGCAAGTAGGTCTATAAAGAATCTTATATATATATATATATATATATATATATATATATATATATATATATGTTGAAACGTAATCTGAGATTCAGATTATGTGTCACAGTCCTACCCGAGGCCTCACCACCAAACTGGATTCAAATCCCAGTTCTAAATATATATAAACACCTATTTAGTTCATTTTTTTTTAGATTTTGTATTCAAAATAAACAGTAGTGAGAGATTTAATAATCTTGAATTAAATGAATTAATAAAAATATTTCATATAACTTTAATAGGTCATATATATGCATAAATCACAAGTATATACTGAAATGATGGTGGATTACATATAATTTATTATTTATGTTTGTATATGTTATATAAAAATGTATATTTAAAATTTTATATATATATATATATATATATATATATATATATATATATATATATATATATATATATATATATATATATATATATATATATATATATATTGTAACAATTTAAATAAATCAATTGCCATTTGTAACAATATTTTATAAATTAATATAAATATGTATTTGTAACTATAATAAATTAATATAAAAGATCTGTATTTGTAACTATAATTTGTAGCTATATCAATTCATCATAGCATAGACAAAGAAAATATCAGCATTAAAGATTCTTGGTATTTATTTATATATTGGGGCAGTCATTTAAACAGTGAAACATACTGGATATTGTCATCTAATAAAAATAATATTAAACATAGCAACTGAATAAAAGTACCCACTGTGAGATTCCTGGAGTGCCTTATGCTTATCTCCAATACTAGATTCTTCTAACAAAGAATCCTTCCTATCCTTCTTTCCAAATATATAAGACCATTCATGGTCATATGCACACACGGGTGCTATTCATGACAACTTATAAAAAAATATATTTTATAAAACTAATATTATGAAGTTGGAAAGGGATGATATCACTCTTTATTCAGTTTAGCTAAGTACATGTGTTTTCCCATGAGCGCCACTAGATTGTTTTCAATCTAGATAAGTATCTATTTATAGTGTACTTGAGTTCAAACTCATTCAGTACATATTTATTACACATGACTTGGATGACTATTGAACAAAAATGACATTCTTACATTTTATCTATATTGATAAAATTACACGATCCCAATATTACCAAAGTTTATACTATAGATCAAAGATTCTTATAGACATTGCTAGCTCATTAGCGTATATTGATGAACAGACATGTATAATCCTATTAATGGCTTCCAAACAAGCATGTGAAGACCATTATTGATATTGATGGCCATTTAACTAAATTATTTATCACAATAAAGGTAATAATGATGATGATGATAATAATATCATAATAATGATAATAATAGTGATATCATAATAATGATTATAATAGTGATGATGATACCAGCCATGGCTTATCAATAAACTCACAACAATAAATTCATCTTTATAAACTTATAGGCATCTATTAAAATTATCATATTTCATACTGGGATTTAATAATACTAATGGTGATGATTGATCATCATGAATCTCTTTGCATAATATTCAATTTTATATAAACCCCTATTTACTAAAACATATTCATTACGCTAAACATTAAATTTAATGATTATAATTTATTAATGATGATTGATGGCGATCATAACTTTTATATAGTATTATTTGAAACATTTTTAACTAATAACATGATATCCATCTTTGATGAGGATGATCTAAATTCATGGACACAACACAATTTTAGCTTTCTATGTTGAACTATAATTATCAAAATTTGGTTATTCTCAAGCATAATCCTTAAATACTTAAATATCAACATTCTAGTTTACCTATTATTTTGCGGACGCTTAATATTTGCAAGTGATTGCTCAATATATGCGAATGGTAATACTTAATAACTGCGAGCAATGATGCTGATTTAAAATGATAGAGTAAAAAAAAAAAAAAAAACACAATATTCTTAATAATAACTCGGAAACCAATTAAGATATATAATTATATTTTATTAACACTACTACTCTTTCTTTCCTTCTTTAAAATTAAATCGACAATTAAATAAATGACTTATTAATATAAAATTGATATAAGTATAAGCAAATAAACTTAATATATAGGTTTGTCACCTTTCTTGATATCTCAAAATAAGCTGTTTTAACTCAATATTAAAAAAAATACATATTCTATAAATGCTTATTTAAGACTTTTCTTACTTATCATATCATAAAATAAATTTCAGGTGTAACTTGTATATGTTATTTCATTTCCATTCAAATGTAATGCCCTACTTTTTAATTTACTATTTTAAACTAATTATATATAACCTATTCTTTGATGTGTTTGGGTAAGCAGTTACACATTCACGCATTCGGTAATGTTAACATATATGTTTAAAATGTATACCCAAAAATTACATATATAAAAATATCTTTTTCTTTTGCAACCTTATAGCGAAAGAAAATAAAATACATATATTAACTTTTAATATGCAACAAGATAAAATAAAAATAAAAAACATTATAAATGCATATATCTATAGGTTGCTCATTATCATTAACATCTGAAGAACAATTAATAAAATAAAAAAAAAAACATTTCAACATTACAATATATAATAAAAAAAAAAATAATGAAAAATTTAAGTTTAAAGATTTAAACTATGTTTGTGCTATGTTGTGAGATATTGCAAATAACTATAGATAAACAAGTCTTTAATGTTTCTGTATCAAAAAAAAGAAAATTGCTTTGACCAGTAAATTAAGGTTTACTTTTAATAAGCAAAAGAATAAAATCGGTTAAGGAAAGTTCATATTTACCCGTCTACTTTTTACTTCTTATTAATGTCCTGAATTTGAATTTTAGACTGCTTTTCTTTGCTCAACAACAACAACAAAAAAAAAAAGTTATTGCAGATACTTTTAAGATAATGCTGAATCAATTGACTTTGCTTGTTTCTTTTTTAAGTCCATTATTATTCACTGTTGATTGGCTTCCTTCTACCATTTAAAAAAAAAATTATTATAAGTACTTTGAATAAGTAGGTACCGTTGGATTTGCTTGTTTCTCTTCTTTAAAAAAAATAATTGCTGTCGACACTTTAGATGATTGAGGTAAATCAACAAAAAATTTGATTTATGGCTTCAAACTTGGTTCTACATGGTTGTTATAAATTTTCTTTTCATCCTATTTCCTGTTCTCCATTGGTTTGAAGGTAATGAACTTTTCATAAGCCAGGAATTAGAAACCAAGCATTCCATATAGCTTGTGTGTTTGGCCTCAAAATCTTTCATTTTGTTGGTTAGTACTGGATACATGACTTCATAGATAGATCAGCGGTTTTGACTCTTCTGTATTAATCAGGAAGCAGAAAAAATGGTTTAGCAATGCAAAGGCATCTTCTGCATAACCAAATATGTTAATATCATTTTTATAATTATTACTAACTTATAATAAATTCAATCTTGTTCCATTTCTCTCCTCTTCTTTTATATTGCTTGAAAATTGCTTTATATAAACGCACATTTTATTTGCTCTTTTTTTTTCTTCAACTCTCAAAGAGTGAGAAAAAAAAAATTAAAGCGTTCACTCTTTTTTTTAAAAAAAGATTCGAGCTTACATTTCTGCTTAAGAATTATAACAAGGAAGGACGACTGAGTTGAGTCTCAAAATAATAATAATAATTTAACTGATCATCTCTCTAAAGAAATTTATTACTGACTGATCATCTCTTTAAAAAAAATTAATGATTAACTGCCTAAAAAAAATTGTTTTAATCGTTTATATCGATCAAGAAAAAAAACATCTGGAGATCTTTATCTTAAAAAAAAATCAAAGCTTCACAAGTTTGGTCACTATCAAAACAGATTTAAAATTGAATGCTATCCGATTATCTACATTAAAGCACCTCTTTTGTAAAATAATTTTAAGATACAGATAACAACAAAGCTGGTCATCCATAGACATCAGAAATAAGTGTAAAAGCATCTTTGTGTTTGTACAGATCTATTCATTGTTTCACACGTGTACAATTTTTATCTCTAGAGTTCTAACGCTCTTCTTATTTTTCACCTTTTCTGATTTACTCTATTTTAACAAAATGAAAGTTAAATAAATTTAACACATATTATTTAATAAAAAAAATATTATATAATAAATCACAAAAAGAACTGCTTATTCATAATAATAAATCTATACATATAAATCTCTGTATGTATAAAAGAATATAAAAAAATTTTTTTTTTAAATAATTGAATACTCTATATATATATCTACAATATATATATATATATTCTGTCAAATGGATAGGTGTGGAGAGTATTCATATCATCAATTCATCCATATTTTATTCCATTTTTTATTGCCCTGCTTTTCAATTCCAGGAACTTTTTCCATCTTTTATATCATTCGAAAATGTCAATCACTTTTGTTTTTTCTTCTTACTTCCATTGACAATTCTCTCCAAAACATGTTTCATTAAATTATAATTTTTCTTTATTATATTGCCAATCTAGTGTTTTTCTCTCTCTGATGTACTCAATCAAATTGCTTTTTCATTTACTCTTTTCAAAACTTCTTCATTTATTATTTTATTCATCCAACTTATTTTTCCATTCTTTTCCATGTAGATATCTCAAAGACTTCTAATCTGTTTTTCTTATTATACAATGTTCTTGTTTTCCATCCATACATTAATACACTCCACACATAGAATTTAATTAATCTATCTTTTAATTCTCTTTTCAAAGATCCACAAAATATTTTCTTTCTTTTAATAAACATCTTCTTTGCCAATGATATACTTCTTTTAACTTCATTTTCACTTCTTTCATCTTCACTCAACCAAACCCCAAATATTGAAATACCTTTTCCTGATGAACTATGTTATCATGGATTTCAAATTGCAGTCTTTTTGTATTTTTCTCTATTCCTAAACACTTAGTCTTTTCAATATTAATATTCCTTCAATATTCCATACATCCTTCCAATTTTTTCAACATATTCTGAAGACACTTTTCATCATCAGCTATAAGAGCCACATCATCTGCAAAACTTATACATTTTATTTTATTACCAACATTTGCTTTCCTACAGTCTAAATAATTATTTAACATGACTCTTAAATAAATATTAAAAAGAACAAGTGACATACTGTATTCTTACTTGACATAACTTTTTATATTTTCTTCATCAATCTAATTCTTTTGCCTATTATACATATTCCAAATCAAACTTCTCTCTGTTCAAAATATATCTTTATCTTTTAAAATGGACATAAGTTTATTCCAGACTATTCTATCAAATGCTTTTTAAATATAAAATAGAAATTCATATAACACTACAATACTAGCTAAACAATCAAAATTTACTAAAATCCATACACAACCATGGTTTTATCTATTAACCCTTTTCCCGCCTCTTACGAAGCTCCTCGTAGACATCTGACGTCACTCTAACTCTGCCAGTTCTTATGCTAAAATATTCATTTGACAGATAATGAATAGGTTTTTAAAAGTTCTGTAAGATGGTGCCCTCTTCCGAATTATTTTACAAGTAAAAAATAAAAAAAAAACGCATTTAAACCTAAACAAAGAAAGAATATTAGTTGTGATTGGTTCTTAGCATGCTCTCAGCCGAAAAAGACATTCTGATTGGCTGGAAAGAACAAAGAAACCGCCTGATCAAAGAAAATAAAGAAAAACGCTGAGATTTTCATTTTGAATATGATTTAAAGTATTATAAAAGAATATTTTGAGAAATTACAAATTATTTTCAGAGAGAATACTAAAAAAACAAAATTATTTTTGAAAAATATTGAAGATTTTAGTAAAAATATTTAAGATTTAGTAAAAAGAAATATTTACTTTTCTATAACGTAAAAGTCGACCTTTTTGTTTATATTATAGCTTTTATGTTGCCAAAATTGAATATTTTAGAATAAATAAATAGCAATTTATTTTTGAAAAAACTTTCGTTCTCTTCATAACCTGAAAAATTAGTAATATACTTTTTATAAACGTATCTAGGCTTTGTCTTCAGTTTGTGAGTTGGCCAATTAAAAGATTTGATTTTTACCTCATACAACCAATAATATAATTAGCGGTTTAAGGGTTAACAAAAAGACCTCAATTGAAATTCAACTAAACATCCAACACCTATATACAAAACAAAATAGTCTTCCCATCATTCACTTCAACAAACAACTTCATTTAATATCAAAGGATATCTTCATGAGGTTGATAGTCTCAAATTCAAAATCTTTTATCAAATTTTTTTACACTTCTTTTCAATTGACTTTTTTTATATAAAATATTGTCAAATAATATATTATGACCTATATTCAGTTCATGAATATACGAAGAAGTTTGAGATCTATTTTTAACTCCACTCTTATGAACTTTAACTCCTTCGTCAGGATTTAATTTATTCCGAGTTATATAAATTTATGACAACTACAAGATATCATATAAACTATCACAGAAATAGATTTGCAATTAATTGAATGTTTTGAACTATTAAGTAATGAATTTAAATTTAGGCCTTTCTTCCAGGCCATTTTTATACTATTCAATAAAAACTATTCTTATATATCAAGATTTAATTGTTATTGTTATTAAAGAGTTCATTTCTTTGCTCTATAGGCCATCAATTAATAAAGTGATTTATAAGAATAGTTATTTATTGGTGTATGACAGTAACCTGGACAAAAAGCCTTTATTTAAATTGATTACTAAATAATTCAAAACAGTCAATTGATTACAAACCTATTTCTGTGGTAGCTTATATGATACCTTGTAATTGTCATAACTTTTATACAAGTCAGAGTAAATTGAATCTTAATGAAAGAGTTAGAGTTCATAAGAATAGAGTTAAAAATAGATATCAAAACTCAGCTTTGTATATTCACAAACTGAATACAGGTCATAAATATTATTTGACAATGCAGAGGTTATCTTTTATGAAAAAGGTGAATTGAAAAAAAGAGTAAAAAAAACTGTGATGCTAATTTTTTTTTTGCATCTAGGATCATCAATAACATGAAACATTCTTTGATGTTAAAGAAAATTGGTTCTTGAAATGAATGATGGCAATACTGTTTTGTTTTGTATACATATGTTTAGTGGAATTTTACTTGAGATGGTCTACTTGTTAGTAGATGAGACCATGATTGTGAAAGAATTTTAGTAAAATTTTGTTGTTTTGGCTAGTATTGTAGTATTATACGAATTTCTATTTTATTTTATATATATATATGACTTGATTTTTTTGTAATTTTATTTTTTGCTATGATGGCTTTGGTGATTTTATATTGCTAAAGCTATTAGTATATGGTGTATCTGAACTTAGTTCAGTCCCATATGGCTATATAAGTTAAATAGCTGGATTGGAAGACATATGGATGTCTGAAAATTTCAGAGTTTTTACTTAATAGTTATACATTAGATAAAGTGCTGGGCTTGAACTGGTGTTTTTAGTCTAATGATTGAATATCCTAACACCACACTGAGGAAGTCAGTAGCAGAAACTGATCTGAGTTGCGGGCATTCTTCAAGTTTGTTAAGAGTTTGTTTTATGAGCTCTATAAATAATTTGTAAACACAAGCCTTTAAATTAAGTCATGTGACATCTGAGTTGACTTTTTTTGTAATTATATATATATATGAATGTGTGTATTGAAATCAAATTTAATGCAAGATGAAATTTTTTTTTTGATAATCTGAATATTTTTGCAAAAAGAGTAAAATGTCAAGATATGTAATAATTTCAAAATGATTATTCTTCGTAAAATGAAGAAAAAGCAAAATGGTTGTCAATATTAGAGAAGACAACAGATACAAATGATTCTGTTATGGAAGCACTTATAATATGAAAGTGGGATGAATGATTTATTTTCTTATAAGTATTTAACAGGGACATTGTCATAAAGTTTTAGTAAATAAATAATTGCCCTGTGTGATTCGGCACAATTGGTAAAGTGGTCCAACTAGATATTGGAAGGTCACAGGATTGATTATTTCCCTGGCAATTCTCTCACTTGGTATTTCTATGAACGCCCAATCAATAAATCCATTCTATTTTTTCAAACAAATAATTACTGAACAGTGTGGGGTAGGTTTTTTGATTCAGTGTACATATAAAATAAAAAAGATTTCCAAAAAATGGAAAAAAAATGGTCTGAGATTAACTGCTAAATGAATTAAAAGACTATAAATTGAAAAAAAAAAACCCATTGCATTATCTAAACAAAAATATATAATCTTCAAGAGAAATTTGTATTATAAGAACGGTACTCTTAGTTGTATTAGATCAACTAATATAAAAGAAAAAATAAAAGAATGTATAAAGCAATTCCAATATACAGTATGGAAAAGAAATATAATATAAAGGAGTAGGAAAAAAATGTTTATTTAAAGTGAAGTCATAAATGGCCATACAGAAAATACAAATGAAATAAAAATAATAATAATTGAAAAACAATGTTGATAGAAAGATTTTAGTGAATAACGCATAGGAAAGATTTTGTATATTGTTCGGAAATAATAGAAAGATAAATAAAAAAATATTTCACATAAAAAATTAAGGTAGAGAAATGGAAATAAAGTTTTTATAAAAAATTATCTGAGGTTTGGCAATAAGAATCTGAGGAATAATAGTTTAAGATAATCAAAGATTAGAAGCAACTATAATAACAAGGCAAAGTAATGAATTTTGTGCATATAATCAGTTATGACAGCGTTATATTTATTTATTATTATAATGTCTAACATTATAAAATATTTATAAAAATAAATAAATTTATTCACATTACTGTGAGGATATTTGTTTTTTTCCTTAAATTTTTACATTTCATGTTTTTTTATTTATTCATATAAAGTCTTACAAGTGCTAGTAAAATATAAAATGACTGCAATTGGCAGTTTTCTGTTTAGAAACAAAAAATTGCCGAAGCGCTAGTATAATAACATTTCTTGAATATATAAGTCATGTTAAATAATAGTTATAAATACCAAAGTAGTTTTAATATACTTACAAAATACAAGAGAACATCAGTATTATAAAAATATAAAAAATGGATTAAATATCTTACAACAAAAGAAAAGTATATTCACAAATAAAAACGATATGTTCTAAATATGACAAAATCATTTATACTATCTATCATTGTTGTAAACAAAGTTAATAACACTATATATATATATATGATAACATTTTGTTTTTCATATATATATATATATATATATATATATATATAGAGAGAGAGAGAGAGGGAGAGAGAGAGAGTCTACCATTAGCCCAACATTTCTGGTTCCACAACTTTTTTCGATTTCTGAATTTCTAGGATTTTTAAAATATTCTTTTCATCTCCATTCTTATTTCTTTATAAATACAAACTCTGTTCATAAATTAAATAAATTTTTAATTTCACTGCCTGTACACATTAAAATAAAGAATATTAATCTTTAATTGAGATTTAAAGTTTTTATCTAGGCTGGAGACCATTTCTAGTTTAATAAAGGATTATTGATAATCATTATTATATCTATCTATAGTAAATGTCAAAACTGTGGGTGGAGTACATTTGACACTTGTAAATCGAAATATAACAATTTAATATAAAGAATATGCTTAATGTTTTATCAGACCAATATAGCCATAATTAAAACAATAAATCAAAACAATTCTTCTGCCATTTTTCCCATATAATAAAAAGTTTTCGGATTAGTGGTAATAAAATTAATAGTTGTCTACTTCTAAAATAGATATAATTATTTTAAATTATAATAGTAGTACAAATAAATAATGATTCACAATTTATATAGAAGTAATTTAGGAGTACATATTGTCATAATTACTGTCACTTGAAGCATAGCGGGTTTTTAGTTCCTTATTACTTTATATACACTGGAGTTATGAAATCAGCTACATTATATTCCAAGTGTACTTGGGTACGTTATACATTTTGATTAATATCTCACATTTTTGTTGATAAGCTTTGATAATAATAGATTATGCATTATATACTATATACCACATGGGCAGAACTTTTGAACATGCAATATATGAATATTGCAGATGCTTTTCTAAGCATATATAGATTAAGATTACAGTATTAAAAAAATTAAAAACAATATAAAGATTAGACTAAAAACAAAGGTAAAAATAATACTAATTTAGTTAGTTATTAACTTTTCATAGGTACTGAATTACATCTTGCATCGTTATAGTAGGTGCAACTGTGTTTAGGCTTTAAATTACTCTCTTGCAGCTATCTTTAGTGTTATTTTTCTGGTTTCATAGGTTGAAACTAAAATATATTGATTTACTAATATTTTCTATTACAAATGAGCTCACAAAACACCCATTACAAAATACTATATCTTGTGTCAGGAAAAGTGAGAGTATTCATTTATAATTTATATGTAAAGCACATGTGCATTAGCTTAATCGCTAATATCTCTATTACAGTATAAAAACATAGCACTATATAAAATAATATCTCATTATATATGTTTAATTTCAGCTAAAGAATGACATGTCATAAATTGTAAAGATTTCGCAAGAGTCATTCATTCAAACATAACAAATGTAATTTAAAGTGATTGCTTAACACCTTCACGCTCTCATTTCCATATGCTTAAAATTTGCCCATACATAAATGTTTGGGTCAAAAGGATGGGTGGATTCATTCCATTCTTTCTGAAATACTATATCTTGTGTCAAGAAAAGTGAGAGTATTCATTTATAATTTATATGTAAAGCACATGTGCATTAGCTTAATCGCTAATATCTCTATTACAGTATAAAAACATAGCACTATATAAAATAATATCTCATTATATATGTTTAATTTCAGCTAAAGAATGACATGTCATAAATTGTAAAGATTTCGCAAGAGTCATTCATTCAAACATAACAAATGTAATTTAAAGTGATTGCTTAACACCTTCACGCTCTCATTTCCATATGCTTAAAATTTGCC
Organism: Epiperipatus broadwayi; assembly: GCA_028023455.1. NCBI lineage: Eukaryota > Metazoa > Onychophora > Udeonychophora > Euonychophora > Peripatidae > Epiperipatus > Epiperipatus broadwayi. Next base: position 24,850 of record JAQFVV010007893.1, read on the forward strand.
CATACATAAATGTTTGGGTCAAAAGGATGGGTGGATTCATTCCATTCTTTCTGAAATACTATATCTTGTGTCAAGAAAAGTGAGAGTATTCATTTATAATTTATATGTAAAGCACATGTGCATTAGCTTAATCGCTAATATCTCTATTACAGTATAAAAACATAGCACTATATAAAATAATATCTCATTATATATGTTTAATTTCAGCTAAAGAATGACATGTCATAAATTGTAAAGATTTCGCAAGAGTCATTCATTCAAACATAACAAATGTAATTTAAAGTGATTGCTTAACACCTTCACGCTCTCATTTCCATATGCTTAAAATTTGCCCATATATAAATGTTTGGGTCAAAAGGATGGGTGGATTCATTCCATCCTTTCTGAAATACTATATCTTGTGTCAAGAAAAGTGAGAGTATTCATTTATAATTTATATGTAAAGCACATGTGCATTAGCTTATTCACTAATATCTCTATTACAGTATAAAAACATAGCACTATATAAAATAATATCTCATTATATATGTTTAATTTCAGCTAAAGAATGACATGTCATAAATTGTAAAGATTTCGCAAGAGTCATTCATTCAAACATAACAAATGTAATTTAAAGTGATTGCTTAACACCTTCATGCTCTCATTTCCATATGCTTAAAATTTGCCCATACATAAATGTTTGGGTCAAAAGGATGGGTGGATTCATTCCATCCTTTCTGAAATACTATATCTTGTGTCAGGAAAAGTGAGAGTATTCATTTATAATTTATCTTTAAAGTACATGTGCATTGGCTTAATCGCTAATATCTCTATTACAGTATAAAAACATAGTGCTATATAAAATAATATCTCATTACTGATGGACATTTTTGAGATTTGATCACATGAGTGTACTTCTCACAGAATGTAAGTGTATTTATTCTTTAGGTAGATTTCGAAAATAAAACATACATTTTCTACAATTTTTATTACATATTAATAATTATTTTCCAAAATATTTAATATTTACATTATTTTAAAAAATAATATAATTAGTTTGAGATTTTATGAGAAAATCTTTACTTTTAGAATACAAGTCAAGAAAAATCAACATCACCCATCATCATATGGGGACTGGTACAAATTTTACATTGACCATATATGAAGATAAGATTTTGAATTATTAAAATTAACAAAAGATATGATGTTTATGGACATAAAGATAGTATAAATTATCTTGTAAATATGTTAGAAAATTTAAATAGTTAAAAATGGACTATTGAGAAGCAAGAGAATATAAGAATTAAATATCTTGATGTATATGTGACAAGATTTACTGGCTTATAAAATTATAAATTTATAATGAAGCCATAATAAAAAAAATGTGTATGTCATAAATCAAAAGTCCCAATTTTGCACAAAATGGCATATCTTCTTTTTTATTTTACAATGTGAAATTGTACATATAGGGGATTTGAACTCAGACTTTCAAGCACCCATCAACTATCCACACTATCTCAAACTACCAATACACATGACCACACACATGTAGAAAAAAATAAATAATCACCAATATATGTATTTCATTTTAAACCAGCACTCATCAATTGATCCAGATTATCATCTCCCACACACATATATATAATCAGTGTTCAGTTTATATTAAGATAGCAAATCTTCATACTTTAATGGATAGGCTTCAATCTATTCCAAGCTCCAACTCTTCAGCCATCCATACTATTGAAAATCTGATGATGAAAAGCTCGAATTATATATGTGATATATCACAAAATATTGAAAGATTTACAAAAGAGATGATTCAAGTTGAGTATAATAAACAAATTTGCTATCCCTTGTCAATTTAAAATATACACACACATATATTAATTTTTCTCTAAAAAGCAGCTAAGGGCTTATTTTTAGGAAATGTCTTATTTTTATGTACATAAATATACATTTATTTAATATTACCAATTTCATCAGTATATAAATAACTTTTACCACTCCGTGAATATGTTCCAGTTAAAATTATAAGCAAATCACAGAACATTCTCACTATATGTGAGTCTATTAAAAGTTATTTATGTGTTGTTGAAATTAGTAATATTTAATTTAAACTAATATAGGAAACATTAAACTGACTTGATTAATTTGTGAACTATTATTACCTATTAATAATAAGTTTTAGACTATTTGAATATCAGCGTTGATTTATTTATATGGTATATGGTTGGACATTAGATGAAAAAGGAATTTTCATATCAGACTGAATAAAGGCACATTGTCAAATGGAAAGTAAAATTGTAGTTGAAAGTTTATTAAAATAATTAGTCATAAGTCTGCCTGCAAAATAATTTTGAGTATAATTTATTCAAGAACAAAAATCTACATTTATATTTATTTATACATTGATTACTTTAATTTGAAATGTTTCTTTTCTTATGCTAGTTGTAATATATATATATGTTTTGAATATTATATTCATTATTTTGTAATTCAATATGCCCATTGTGAATTTCAATGGATGAATGTCTTGCATTGGTGGTCGAGGCATTGCACTTGCAGGCAGTTGCCCGGGTTGCGGGTTCACGTCCCAGCCGATGCTATGACACTTAAAAAAAAACAATTCATTAGATTGCCAAACATTTACAGCTTTCTTTAACACTTTAACAATACTATTTTTTGTATTAAAACTTTATTCTAACAGTTTTGACTGTTTATCCAAATATATAATTATACAATTAATACATTTTATACACATATTCATATACCTAATTAAATACACAAATAAGATATACATTTAAACCTAATCATTATAAATAATCACTTCCGTTTTTATTACTTTACTCTTAATTAATTCTATCCATATTTATCTTATATTACTTTATTTTACTTTAAAAAATTATTTTTTATAATTTTAATTCTAAAAATGTTAACTTTTTATTCTACTATTTAATGCATATTATGGTCTAGTAAAATTTTACTCATATTTTTAATCCACTTCTAACCTTTTTTTATTCTTATTAAATACTTTATAATTAATTATTAACTTTTCCACATTACAAATTACTTTTTGACAGTACAAAAATTACTCACTTCTATTTCCAAAATCCAACTGGCAAAATTTTCAAAATTTTTATACTTGTTTAACACCTCACTCTATGGGCATTTTCTTCAACTTTATTTTTCAACCTCAATTAGAAGAGGTTAAAAGAATGAAGTTGAAGAAAATGACAATAGAGGGAGATGTTAAAGAAGTATATAAAAAAAATCAAATTTTGTCAATTAGATTTTGGAAATAGAATTGTAAAAGAGGTGGGTAATTTTCATAGAGTAAAAAAAGTAATTTGTAATGTGGAAAAAGTTGATAGGTAATCATAAAATATTTAATAAGCATAAAAAAGGTTAGAAGTGGATTAAAAATATAAGTAAAAAGACAATAATGTGTATTAAATAGTAGAAGAAAAAGTTAATTTTTTTAGAATTAAAATTATAATAAATAATTTTTAAAAGTAATATAAAATAAATGTGAATAGAATTAATTAAGAGTAAAGTAATACAAAGAGAAATGATTATTTATAATGGTTAGGTTAAAATGTATATTTTATTTATGTGTTTAATTATGTATATAAGTATGTGTATAAAATATATTAATTGTATAATTATATATTTGGAGATTGTAGTTCTGAATGATGATTTCAGGACAAATCAAACTATTAGAATAAAGTTTTGATATAAAAAATAATATTATTAAAGTGTTTTAAGAAAGTTATAAATGGTATTATATGTAAAAGTGAAAAAATAATATATAAGAAAAGGAAGAAGAAAAAATATATACTACTTCTTATATTTTGAGTTGGACTTATATTATTGACATCATGAAAAATCATGCTAGAGTTTGTTTTCTGTTTATGACTTATTTTGAGGAAATATGGTATATTGAATGAAATATTTTTATGGATTATTATTACAATAAATAATAGAAATAAAAAGATTATATCCATGTAAACCAAAATAACTTTTTTGCCATTTACTGTTGGCAGAAATTATCAATTACTTTTTTTTTATACTTATAATAGCTCTTTTGTTGTTTAGCCTCAGGGAAATTGTCAATTAGTTATACTTGATAATTTCCTGGTTAACAGCAAAAGGCAAAAAGTTATCCTTGTTCACGTGAATATAATTTTCTTATTTCTTTTTTTAAATTTACATTTATAAAAAGCAAGAATTTAGTAATAAAAAATCAGTCCAACTTTATTAAAAATATATACAAAGAATTATATGATGTTTAATTTGTGTTCCACCTAATGCTAACAAATTGATAAATAATTCAATAAATATAAGTCTGAAACAAAATAATAGTATTGTTTATCAAATTTCATGTAAATGGAAAGCTTCAAACATAGATGAATTGCAGTGTAGTTTTGTGAAATGTTAAAGGAACATCAAATTTTATATAAATAAATAAAAATAAGAATAATAATGATGTAATAACAGCTTGTATTTTTTTGATTATGAAAAGACATGTGGTTTTAATATACTAGAATTTGTCATGAGGAATGAAACCACAACTAAAACAAGAGATGCTTTTGTTAAGTACAAATAAGAAATATTTAATTAATAGACACAGTGTGAATGTTAAAATTTTTAAATCTTGGGATATCATATGACAATATTTACTTCTACCAAATTTAAATGATTTTCAAATGAATATGGTTGTAAAAATATCTGAAAATATTTTAACCTTTTGTAATAGTTATTTATAAGATTTTTTATTTTTATTTTTTAAGTGTCATAGCATCAGCTGGGACATGAACCCACAACCCGGGCAACTGCCTGCAATTGCAAGGCAGTCACGCTGACCTCTTGACCACCAATGCAAGACTTATAAGATTTATTTTCATCATTATTACCTTACTTATTATTATTATTGTAATAATTATTCTATAACATATATTTTATTTGATATTTATATACAACCGAAAATATTATAGCAACAATGCAGTGTTTATTCTTCTTTCCACAAAATGTTAAAAGTAGATAGAAAGCAGTTCTTATCTATATTTATGAAAATGGATCATAACAATTATCAAGCTGTCAATCATTGGTAATGGAAATTCAGGTGCTTGTTACCTCTAGCTCATCTAGAAAGCAAAGGTTGTTCATAAATTTTATGATTAGATAGTAACAAACCTCTGTTGGCAACTTATTGCTATATAGTTGAGTTGGGATGTGTGATGAACTGATGAAGAATAAAAAAACCTCAAATATATTCATATATGTAAATGATAAAAAAAATTAAAATACATTTCTTCCTTAATGTGTTGATGTACTTATTGAACATAATATTAAGGATAAAGAAAAAATATATAATTGTTCCAAATTCATTTCAGCCAGTCACAGAAAATAGCAGCTTTGCAGGAGTTTAAATTAAGAAATGACAGGTTAACATAGGATAGAAAAGAAGCATTTGAACAGAAATTGAATGTTGAAAATGATTATGTTAGTACAAGAGATAAAAGAAAAAGATTATAATTTTTTTTCTAAATAATACTAGTAACACAAAAGATAGTATAAGACATAGGTATAAAAATAGGAAGTAGATTTTAGTTATATATATTCAAAGCATTTATATGAGACAGTGATAAAAGAAACGTTCCCTGATGATATTAAAATAAGATGGAAAAATAGTAAATCTAATGGATATGTAATTCAAAAAGGATGGATAATATTGAAAATAAGGTAGGGTTGGTATATAAAATTAGTTGCAAACATTCAATAAGATATACATAGGTTATAAAGGAATGACTGCTATGGAGAGAGATAATGAGCATGATATAGCAATTAACAGAAATAATGTAAGATCAGGACCATATACATTTTTTGGAAACTGGACATAAAATGAATTGTGAAAAAAAATATTCAGGTAATAAAGTATATTAAAAATTACAATGAAGGAAAATGTTATGAGACTTTGGATATTCAAGAAAATTTAAACAAATGTATAAATATGGTTAAAGATCCAACAAAATTAAGGGGGGAAATGAGCATTGTTAGATTATTGGAAACTTTAGAAGTATAATTTTTAAAATAAAAGAAAGAGATTATTATTATTGTTTTTTAAGATTATTTGTATATATAAATTATGGGAGGGGTGTAATAATTTTAATAATCATTTTTATGTACATATATGTATTTTACTAATTATATTTAATGTATGTATTTTAATAGTTATGTTTACTGTAATGTAATGTAAATCCATTGGGGGGGGGGGGTTGCTGTAGGATAAAATCAAATATAATGCTGGTGAATACTGGAGAAAGAGAAGATAAAGATTTCTTATTGGGGGATATAAAGTTAAGTGTGGTGAATAGATATAGTTATATTGGAATCATCTTGAGTAATCAGAAAAATTGCTTGGATGAATGGGAGAAAAAATTGATAAATGAAGCAAAAAAAATAAAGGGATTGATAAAGAAATTAACAGTGTTTTCATATAATAAATATGATGTAGCTAGAATTGTATGGAAGGGAGTAGCAGTAGAAGGGTTAACATACGGCAATGATGCATTATGTATTAGGAAAGGGGTATTAGATTACTTAGAAAAAGTACAAAGGGAAGTAGGACGATATGCATTAGCTGCAGAGATGTGGACAGCAAAGGAGACAATTCAAGGAGAAATGGGATGGTCAAGTTTTTATAAGAGGGATGCAAAAAGAAAATTAAAAATGTTTGATAGATTGCAGTTTATGGATAATAAAAGAATAGCCAAAATAGTATTTAATTGGGTTACAAGTAAATGGCAGGCAACAAGATGGGTGAGAAAGGTAATGCGGTATGCAGAAGATTTGGATAAAGAATTTATGTCAGTATACTTATACAAAAGGTAAGATGATTGTGTTAGGGAGATTGTTGAGTGTTATAGTGGTAAGGAGTGGAATAGAATAATAGATACATTAATAAAGAATAAGGAGTTGGAGAGATGGAGAACTAGTATGGAGAGTAAAATGAGTTTAAATATATATAGAAGTAAACGGAACATTGGGTGTGAGTTAATTTATGATAATAGTAAGAGCATATAAAAGTGATTTACCTGCTGAAGAAGTCGCTGTAAGTATCAACCAAAAAATCAAATCAATTTAGGCCTAGTACTTTTGAGGCTTTCCCTCATATTCATGGCCAAAATAAGTTATAAACATTGCTGTAAATTATTATTACAGATAATAGTAAGGAAAGTAGTTTATTGTTTAAGGCTCAAATGGGATCTTTAGCAACAAGGGAATATACACTTAAATGGAAAAATATGGGTGATTTAGTCTGCAAGTTATGTAAGGAAGGCCTACAAAATATTAGGCATCTGCTACTTCAATGTAAATGTTTGGAAGCAGAAAGGGTGCAAATAATAAAGTTATGGAAGATTAAATATGAACAAAGATGATTATACAGAAAGTGAGTTATTGGATTTTATGCTAGGTTTGGGGAAAGATAAAGGGGATTTAGATATGAAGGTCATGGAATTGACAAAGATTATGTTGTGGAAATGGGATGGAGCAGATTATGGGAAAACTTAGGATGGAGAATGGAAAAGGAAGTTAAAGTGGCTAGCAAGTTTCTCTGGGCATAGTTGCTGAGAGACTTCTGACTCCTTATAAGGAGAAGTCACAGTGCATCACATTACATCATATGATTGTATAAAAAGAAACATCTTGAAAAGTTCCATAAGGAATGAAAACCGTATTGATGTATTAAATAATATTTTTATTTATAATGAGTTGTCTATTCCAATTTTGTTTTAAATTGATTATTTTTAATTTTATATATAAAAGGCAACATTATGGACAAATTTTAACAATAAAATTTGATCATTTAAAGTATATAATAAGTCAATACAAAAAGGTTGTAAATCTGTTTTTTATGTTAAATTTCCATGTATCATTTTATCTTAAATATGTGTATTAGAGTTCACTTCTCATTATGAGTAGCAACACAATTTTTATGATGTTTTTCTCTGCATATAATTAACCACTAATAATGTAAGTCTTTTGTGCATATATATAAGATTACTTAAATAATATCAAGAATAATTCAATAATCTTTTATCTTCAAAAAAATTCAAGATAACCTAAGAATGAATATAAAACTTCCAAATATTTGCCAAAGATTGTAAAAAAATATTCTGAGGGAAAAAAATCAATTACTTTTTAGATCAACGAAAGAAGTAATTTAAGATGAAAGACAAATCTTTTCCGACTTTTATGTTTTAAAAGAAAACAAACCCTTTCTATTTTTTTAAGATGTTCATATTTTTAATAATAGTACGGTTAGTTGCTTAAGGAGGTCACAGTGTGCCATTTGGGTACCCATGTGGCAAGTCGAGTGTAATTTAATATTAAATTGACTTACTAAGATTTTTTTATTCAGCTAAGAACCGATGTGAATAATTAGATCTGGAGTCTACTATTTTAATATTGCATTCAATTGCATGCGCGCACACACACATATATATATAATAATCAGTGATACTTCGTTATCTATATAAAATAAATAAATAGTCTATTATAATGTGTCTTAAAGAATAGATTTATTCAGGTGTTTATTATTAATTTTTTTCAAATCAAATGCACTTTCAGTGAGGAATATTTGATTTAAAATAAAAAACACCTATAGTAATTAATTATTTTCTTGTTAAAACCTATATTAATTTAATATATAAAATGTTCACATCATACTCCCAAATGTTATGCTTATTCAGCTGTGAGTAAGTATAAAATCATGTTGTTTAAAGTTCAGATGTTATGCTTATTCACAGAGGGCGTTGCTGAAAAACATAAGGGAATTTAGATATAAAGACTTTATGTAGAGTGGACAAAGAAAAGGAAATGTTTTAAAGTCTGAATAAAACCTTTAGCACTAATACATTATTCTACTTGAAATTATTATTAAACCCACTTTATTTTTCTTATACATCTAAAGTTGCTTCAAAAATATTTTTTATAACCTCTTTAGATAGTTGCTGCGACTATTTGGAATTGCGATTCAAGCACATTAAAAATAAGATTCATAGCACTAGAATATTCTACATATCTCAAATAATATTGCTATTATTAATTTTATCTTATAACTCTTATGGAACGTGGTATTTAATTATTTGCATATTTAAATGGTTGTTGGAAAGCAAGTTTCTTCCAAATCTATTGATTCTAAATATATACAAAGAAGGTTTCAGTAAATTACCATTAAATTTGTATTCAAAATGAAATATTAAAATAAATGTTTTGAATGAAATTACACAAAATTTTCCTAACTGTATTTAATTAAAGGAGATTTGAATCCAGACTTCTAAGCTTGTATTTCAATATTAACTATATTTAGTGGAGTTATTTAGTTATAAGATTACTGATAATATTGGCTGTTCGTAGAAAACTAAACTGTTTTTTTTTTTAAATTATCAAACCGTGCAACTTTATAGAACATAAACATTTTGTAGAGAAAATAAGTTAAAATTAAAGTAAATAATTTTATTATAAATTTAATATTATTAAATTGTATATATGTAGCTAGATAGATAAGAAAAAAGAGAAATAAATATATAAGTAGGTAGGTAGATATATAGATAGACAGATTAATACACAGAATCAGACAGATACATAGATGAATAGATAGCTAGATAGATGCATTGACAAACTGTTTGATAGCTAGAAAATTAGATAAATAGACAGACTGACAGACAGATAATCAGACAGTCAGAAAAATAGATAGATAGATAGATAGATAGATAGATAGATAGATAGATAGATAGATAGATAGATAGATAGATAGATAGATAGATAGATAGATAGATAGATAGATAGATAGATAGATAGATAGATAGATAGATAGATAGATATATAGATAGACAAAAGACAGAGTCATACAGACAGACAATTAGGAAGACAGAGAGATAAATATATAGTACATAGATAGACAGAAGTCTGACAGACAGACAATTAGATAGACAAATAAATAGATAGATAGACAGTCAGTCAGTCAGACAGATAGACAAATACATAAATAGATAGATGGGTAGACTGACAATCAGACAGAGAGACAATCAGAAAGATAGATAGATAGTAGATATATAGATAGACAGTTAGATTATTAAGATAAATAGATAGACAGACAGAAACTGATAGACAGACAGTCAAACAAACAGGCAAATAGATCTTATTATATTATGTGTTGTTGCCTTTTAAATGATCCAGCCTAAAAAAACACATCTATGATTTTAAATTATTAGTTCAACAAACTATTATAAATTTACCAGTTTTATATATATTATATTTATATATATATATATATATATTATATATTTTATTATTACAGTTTTATGTGTAAAACTAATGGATGATTCTTACATAAACATAAAAGTCAATTCATATTTATTGCTCATAAATATTTATACTTGACTTATGTTTAACAAAAATTGAAAATTTGAAAAGCCAACTGATTTTATATTTGTTCTTTCATATATTTATTGCTATTTAAAAAGATCAAACCACAATCTAAAAATAAAACATATATCAGTTATTTTATAAGAAAAGACTTGGTATTTTCATTTAAAATTTATTGATATTTTTATTTTATCTTTTTAGTGCGGGAGTCATTAATATGGTAGATTCACAATCATCATGTTTTGGTTATTCATTCATTTAAGCCATCATTAATTGAAATATTAAATCATATATAATCTTGTTTGTAAATATGGGTTGGATCCAATAAAATTCCCTTTGCTTCCAATCTATATTTAGTAAATAATCAAATCGTTAATTAAGTTAACCCTGCGAATTAACCACCCAATATGTCTTAGTCAATGCTCTTTAGTATCCAGGTTTATTTTATACATGGCTAGCCAAAGTAATCATATAATTAATCACTAAAGGACATTCATTCATGTGTAATATGTTTTCTGTAGTATAGACAATTGTCAACAATTACTTTATAAATTACTAGTTTGTTCAAATAAAGTTAAACATCATAACCTAGTTCATTGTATTTTATATTTATTGGTTGGATTCATTTATATTTTGTTATATTTATACTTTAACAAAAATTAATCAAAACCTGAGATATGTTATAGTAGAAATGGATTGTCCATTTCAGTTAGCTTACAATTATTGGAATGATTTCATTTCTATTTATACGTATACTGCATTCTATTACATTTGATATCCCAATTTGGGATTTTTATTACATTTGTCACTATCAATCATTAGAGCAATTGAATGTTTCATTACAATATATATATATATATATATATATATATATATATATATATATATATATATATATATATTGTGACCATCTGAAGGGTCCAAGATACCTTGTATCTTAGATAAATAGCTATATAGTATTATATAAAAAAAATGAAATAGCCTTAGAATTTTAAAAATTTTTGAACAAGATTATTTAAGGTTTAAATATGGGTTGTTATGCAGTTTATTGACCACTTGATAAGTATTCATTAGTATTATTGTGGTTAATGGGGTATATAATATAAGGAAGGGGGGTGGTTTGTTAATGAAATTGATATTTGTTGGAAAAATGCAAAGTGATCCTATTTTAGTGTAATATTTAGTTGAATGGTTTTAAAATCCTTTATTTATTAATTCTTATCTTTTTTGTGAACAGTTAATAGCAGTTTTGATTAGATTTAATTAAGGTAGTTCAATATTTAGATTGTAGTGCATGCATGTGTATGCCTATATGATTTTGCCTTAGGTTTCATTTCATTTTCATCCTTTAAATAATAGCAAACAATAGGACATTCACAATAAAAATATTTAAATTACAGTAGTTATCTTAAATAATTAACAAATATATATTTCTTTCCAATAATTAATAGATAGTTAGATCAATAAATTATTTTACAAATTAAATAAATTATTAATCATTTTTATTTGATGGTTAATTAATATTCATTTTTCTTTTAAGTTTGTAAAAGATATTTATTTTAATTATTTGTATTATTTTTTTTGTCATTTAATTCTGAAAATCAAAATCATTTTTTTTTGTTGTTGTAAAGATTTTTTTTTTGAATATGTAATTAGCAGAGTTGGCAAAATGCGTGGGAGTAAGCTAGTAGAGGGAGACACTATGTAAAAAAATTAGCTAGTAGAGGGAGACACTATGTAAAAAAATTAGCTTTGTAAATAATTATAGCCAAAAAAGACAGTGGCTTATATTTTTTAAACTAAAGTTAATTGCTGAAGTCAGATTAGAAGAAATATATTACGGAAGGAATTAATTTCAATATACAGCACTAAACTTTATAAAGGTACTCGCTTTGCTTATTCTCTTTCAATTTAAACATTCTAAACTAATCTTTTTGTCACTATTGCTCTTGTGAAGATGTATATTAATATCATGCAGTCTATATTATTTTATTTTATTTCAGTTTTAAATAAGAATGATTCACATAAGTATTATTATTTTATCATTAAGCAATTTTTTTTTTTTTTGATATATGGAAAACGTGTGCAGAACTGTTATATAGAATACATATTATTCTCACTATTTTTCGTGCTATGTCTTGCGAGGATTATACATAGACTTAAGGATGTGTCTATCTTGATAGAGCATACCATGTTTAAATCCTTCATAATTAAATAACAATACTCATTTATTGGATATATATCTGGAACTAATACGCATTTATAAATTAAGGAAATAAAATATAACTACTTCTGTTTGAATTGAATTTGATGGACAAAATTGCTGGTAAATTTAATTCTCTTCAATAAAAATGGAATATCAAATAAAGCATTATTAATCACAGAATTACTAAAGACAATTTACAGTGGATAATGCTATTCAAAATAATAAGTACAATTGCTTATTTAACCCAGAACAGCACGAGGAATATCGGATATTTCTCAGTATAATAAAGGAGAAATTAACTGCTTGTGATTTGGTATCTCAATGGATATGTTATGAATATTGGAAAGTAGTGGGTTTATTTAAGTTAAACTTATATATTTCTTTTTTTTAAGTTATACTGCAGAAGTGCATTTAATTTAAAGTCAGTTTGGAATGTGTCCTACGTTGTTTATTATAATATCCCGGAGGAAGCTTGGCAAATGAACTTTTTATTCAGATTACAAAACTAATAACTTTTGTGTTTTTATTTTCTTATTTTAATTTTTTTTTTTATTACTTAACTCATATAATGTATATAATGGATAGAGAAGCTTTATTATTATTATGTTTATGTTATAATCTATGTTATTTTGATTTTCGAGACCGTCTTGGAAAATGCGCTACTTTAAAAAAAAGTAGTACGGGTAAAAATATTGATTGTGTCCAATAGGTCTTATTATTTTCCTTATGAGGATGAAAGAAATAATTTTAATAATATATTATTAGAGAGGTTTACATTCATTTTGCATTTATTATCTTAAAGTGAGAATTATTATTATTATTATTATTATTATTATTATTATTATTATTATTATTATTATTATTATTATTATTATTATTATTATTATTATTATTATTATTATTATTATTATTATTATTATTATTATTATTATTATTATTATTATTATTATTATTATTATTATTATTATTATTATTATTAATTAACGAACTGTATGATAAAAATAGTTTGTTAAATATAAAAAGAAAGTTCGTTCATAATAATTAGAAGCATTAAATCTTAAAAGTAACCTAAAGTTTATTAAATTAAAACAGTTATACCTTAATGCAATATTTAATTATCATATTACTTACTTAGTGTGTAATTTAGGATTAATATTATATATACTTTTGTTCGCGAGTGTGTGTTTGTTTTGCACAATTGTAATATTTGTGTGATAGTGTATAATTTGTGAATATTTTATGCATAAATTCGTACACTGTCATATTTCCTGAGTTGAACAGATTGATATATTATCTGTAGTTATTTGTCTGCTAGCATGTATTTATAAGGTTCAATATTTTAGAAGCTATGATAATAGAAAGAAATCTGACTGCGTTGTAATATTTATAGGGATAAAAGATCTTGCTTATTTAATATATGTTAATAATTTCCATGAGTAGAGCCTAGTTTATTTTATATGCGTATGATTACTGATATTTTTGAAATGATGTTCTTAGGGTCCTGGTGTTGTGGAATTTAAAATCCCCACCAAATAATGTATTTAGAAGTAAAGGAATTATTGTTAAAAGATGATTAAATGATGCTTAGGAAGTGATATGACGTTTTTCTTGGATTCTTGGTGTTGAGTAGATGTTCTCCACCAAAGGTATATGTGGAATTAGGTGAATTCTAGTAGAAGTGTTCTATAGATGTTTATCTGCTCCTCATGTATATTCCCTTTATAACGTGTTGTATGTAAAATCATAAAATATAGCTTTGTGTTAATAAAAAAAAAATCGTTAGACAAATTGTTAGATTAATTCTGGATATAGTACTAGTGTCATATTTATGGAGGATTTACGACATTGTTCGAAATAAATTAATTATGTGATATTTTCTTAATGGAGAGTTTACAGAAAGATTGTTTTATAATATTGCCGCTTGAACGTACACACACACGCGTAATATAAATAATATCGCGAATTTGAGGTATAGAATTATGAAATATAAAAATGAGAAATAAATGCTCGGAAATATACTAAATTCAGTTAAAAAAGGTATAAAACATTAAGATTTAAACAGGAAATAAGTATTCTAAACTACAATGTATCTATTTAAGTAAAAATTAATCATCAAATCATTAGAATAAACATGATTTTGCTATGTATAAAAGGTATAAGGAATTGGAATTATTATTTAGTCAATTAGAGAAAGTTGTTTTGCTGAAAGCCAAAGATTAATGGTTTGATTTATTTTGTCAATCATCCGTAATATCCTCTCGAAAGTATTTATATATTTTTTTTTTGTTGTGATAATAATATATTTCATTTATTCATTGTCGTATGGATAAAACATCTAATCAAGTATGTGTTCCAAATCGGGATCTTTAAGTTTATTATTAGTTTGTTTAGATAGTAGGAATCCCAAACTGATGCTAAAGATTTATTTAATAATTTAAAGGTCTATAAAACGAAGACCTATTTTGTAAATATTATGTTCATCCTAATTTATTTTGTTTATTTGTAATAAATGATTTATTTAGTTATTTAAATTTAAAACAACTGTGTCGTGAGTTATTTTTTTGTATACATTCGTATTTTCATTTCCACATCTCCATATTTTCTAAATCTATTATATAACTGATATATTATTTTAGAGTTATCATATTTAATTTGCTAGTGTCTGACAATATTGTTTTTCTCAATCCAAACATTATAAAGAATATTTGCCACTTGATAAACGTATTAAAAGGTTGCCAGGTCAATATATTTTGTTAGATGATGATATGAGATCAAAATACCCTATCTCTGTCATTATCTTATTATTGAAACACAGTGAAATATTTGTCAATTTGTTTTATTAGATTTTTCTCGTACTTTAAAATTAACTTATGGGCAATGAAGTTTATTAATTCAACTGTGTTTGTTCAATTCCCTGAAATCTTATTATTTATTTCTTGATTGGCATTAGAGTAAATGTTTAAATTATGATATGCCAAGTAACAAAATTGTCTACGAATATAATTATAGCAAGCTAATATATGTTATACTTGGATGAAGCAAGAAATCAAATTTAAAATATATTTTTAATAGACTGTACTAAGTAAACATTATGATTCTTTAACATACAATCAATTAACAAAGGAATTTACAATATATTGAATGTTTTATAATATTTCTTCCTTTATTCATTTATTATTATATATCTTTTGAACTGCCTATAGCCTCCCGCTGAGCTGAACATAAACTTAAGTATAGAGTCTCGGTAATAATTTTATATTATATATTTTATTATATTGTTCTATTCATTAATAGAACTGGCACCTGGGCATTTCGTTCATGTAATATATATGAGCGGTGTTGGGAGTGTAGGTTATAATATATATATATATATATATTGAGAAAATAGATGGATAGATAGATAGATAGAGAGACGGAAAGATAGATTGCTAGATGGATATGTAAATAGGTACATGGATAGAAAATAGATAGGTATGTATATGTGATCAATAAATAGAAGGATGGATATGTACATAAAATAGTAAATTGCTATATAGATATTTAAATATGTATAGAGATTGATATATCAATGGTCTGATCAACAAACAAATTGACAGATTAAGCAGTTAAATAACGGATAGATAAATAAATAGATAGAAATGTGGATGAATAGATATATAGATAAATAGATGGATATTTAAATAGATAAAATATTAACTGAACATACATTAGGTAGACAGATGAATAGATAGAATATTGATAGATTAATACATATTTAATAGATTAATAAGTATGTAGACAGATAGATAGATAAGTACATAGATAAACAGGTAGATAAATTGATAGCTATATTAATGTATAGATAAGTTAGATTGATAGAATAGATATATATATTTTCCGACAGACGTAGACATATAAATAAATAGAATGTTAAACAATCAGCTAGCTAGCTAGCTAGCTAGCTAGATAGATAGATAGATAGATAGATAGATAGATAGATAGATAGATAGATAGATAGATAGATAGATAGATAGATAGATAGATAGATAGATAGATAGATAGATAGATAGATAGATAGATAGATAGATAGATAGATAGATAGATAGATAGATAGATAGATAGATAGATAGATAGATAGATAGATAGATAGATAGATAGATAGATAGATAGATAGATAGATAGATAGATAGATAGATAGATAGATAGATAGATAGATAGATAGATAGATAGATAGATAGATAGATAGATAGATAGATAGATAGATAGATAGATAGATAGATAGATAGATAGATAGATAGATAGATAGATAGATAGATAGATAGATAGATAGATAGATAGATAGATAGATAGATAGATAGATAGATAGATAGATAGATAGATAGATAGATAGATAGATAGATAGATAGATAGATAGATAGATAGATAGATAGATAGATAGATAGATAGATAGATAGATAGATAGATAGATCGATCAACAAGCAGACAGATATATAGATAATTAGACAACTAAGTATATAGATATGTACAGAAAAGTGTTATTTTAGTAACACTATCATATCAAATTTGAAAATATTTTATAGCTTTTGTAAAATGATGTGCTTTACAATTAAGAACTTTTTTTTTTAAAAAAAAAAAGGGGGGGGGGGTTCTACATGCTTGCCCACTTGGATCAGCAGGAAAAAGAATAGATTAATCTTTCCATCAGGCAATTTGTTAAGATTAATCAAGTTAGTTTTAAATCATAAGGACAGACTTTTTTGCAAAATTAATCCCAAATAAACATATATATATATATGTGTGTGTGTATATAATTGTAAATTAGTGAAACTAAATACATTTCACTATACGTTTAAAGTACGTTAATACAATTATAAAGAAATAATTATTCATTTATAGTGACAGAAATCCATATATATATAACTCAAAATTCTACCCAATATTTGATCCCAAAGATTCTTAAACATGTTCCATTATAAATAAATCGGAATACCTTCAAATGTATTTCATTATCTATTCAAACACGTTTCATGGTTTGATATATATAGATAGATTTGCAAAGAAAAAACCGTTAAAATGCGTTTTTTATCAACCCAATTCCATTAGAAATGATATAAATCTCTATTTTATTATCAACAATCGTTAATGGATTTGGAAAATATTATCAGGATAATATTTTCATTGCCTATTTTAGAAACTTCTCCGTAATACTTTTATCGTTTCAGTGCTAATAGCCGCTAACTTACTCATTCACAGTTTGCAGGAGATTGGAAATCATCTTTCTGTCATATTTCCAGGCTGTTTTTTTTTTTCTCGACGCTTATAAAATCATCAATTGACTATTTAAATATTTTTTTCGAGCCATGGCAAAAAAGAAAATCTTATAAGTAAATGAATCTCTTTCACGAAAATCTATTTTCTTTTTTAAATATAGATTTGTGGAACTACTTATATTTGTGTGTATGTGTGTGTGTAAGCGAGCGAGTTAATGTCCTATCCGGATAAAAAAATGCAATTGCTAAATCTATTTTATAAGTAGCATGTATGTTTATCATTACTTATATAAGTAGTATATCTAATGTTAACAAAGCTTTTAACGCCAAAAATATCTGTAATAATTAATACCGCAAACAAGGAATTAAAAATGCTTTAGAATAAATATCTCACAGCAACGAAAACCTTTACCCGTGCCTCTTTATAATTCCCGAAAAATATAGAAGAATAAAGACCATAGAAATTAATAACTACCATCTGATGAGTTTTACGATCTTTCTTGCTAATTTAGTCTCCAGATAAAACTGTCTACATATGTAAATTCATAATCTCATGGTATTCAATATATTTATATACTATCAAAGATTTTCACAAAGGAACAAAGTATTATAACCCATTATAGTTTCCATAAACAACCACACAGAGTAGTGATATATATATATATTAATTCTAATATTTTCAGGAATGAATGAATTCATAATATGAATTCATAGTGTTATTATACTGAAACGTCAGCTTTTGAGCTATTATATTTTTTTTTCATGGAAGCTCTCAGAAATAATAATATGAATATATATATGTCCTTAAATGGGAAAAGGTATTATAACGTGGTTGTACAAATAGAAAAAAAAAAAAAACTGAAAAAAATTAATCAACATGTATAAAAAGGATATTAATAATAGTGTTTCCTGTAGAAAGCATATTCTACTGTGCGGAAACGTCAGAAATGTTTATATCTTTTACTATTCAAAATGTTATTGTAACGAGCACAGACGTTCGTTACATGTTTTTTTTTATTTATTAAACATGAAGGTAAATTAAAAAGTTCGCATTTAAAAATTTTCTTTAAGAATTAAAAATTGAAATTAAATATCATCTTAAACTCGTATATATTAAATCGCACACATAAAAAAAAAATTATTAAAATAAAACTGTATTAAAAATAAGTAATAATTTACTAAGGCTGTAACCTTAGAAATAAGCGTCTGAAAAATACGAAGGTAGGGACCTCTATAGGTCTTAAAACACAAGCTTACGCTATGAAGAAAAGAGAGAATCCTTTCTTTACTTCAACCTACTTTTATATATAAATAGGTGAAGCTGAAGTATTTTGATCTAAGAGTGTGAAGCTATTCAATACTTCACTAATTAAGTCCACAATTCTTATAATACATTAATACTCGCGAAATCTTACAATTTACTACGAGTCAATGAAAAGATCTTATAGTAAGAAATCTGTTACGATAATTTAAAGTTGTAATTATAAATTTTTATTAAACTCCCATTATTATATTAAGTAATAATTTACTAAGGCTGTAACCTTAGAAATAAGCGTCTGAAAAATACGAAGGTAGGGACCTCTATAGGTCTTAAAACACAAGCTTACGCTATGAAGAAAAGAGAGAATCTTCTTTACTTCAACCTACTTTTATATATAAATAGGTGAAGCTGAAGTGTTTTGATCTAAGAGTGTGAAGCCATTCAATACTTCACTAATTAAGTCCACAATTCTTATAATACATTAATACTCGCGAAATCTTACAATTTACTACGAGTCAATGAAAAGATCTTATAGAAAGAAATCTGTTACGATAATTTAAAGTTGTAATTATAAATTTTATTAAACGCCCATTATTATATTAAGTAATAATTTACTAAGGCTGTAACCTTAGAAATAAGCGTCTGAAAAATATGAAGGTAGGGACCTCTTAGATCAAAACACTTCAGCTTCACCTATTTATATATAAAAGTAGGTTGAAGTAAAGAAGGGATTCTCTCTTTTCTTCATAGCGTAAGCTTGTGTTTTAAGACCTATAGAGGTCCCTACCTTCGTATTTTTCAGACGCTTATTTCTAAGGTTACAGCCTTAGTAAATTATTACTTAATATAATAATGGGCGTTTAATAAAATTTGTATTAAAAATAGAAAAGGTATTTTAAAACAAAAACTTAAAAAGATTTAGAGATAAAAATATATCTTTGATTTGGAAAACAGGTTAATTAATCAGAAATGGAAATGATTGTTAATTAGTTAAATGTAAACCAGCCTTGGGCATTTAAATGTAAAAACATCGGTCAGAGAGGAAAACAATAGAAACTTTTAGCAAATGAAATAAATCCATTGGGAAATCGGACCTCAACGAAAAGGATCATCACATCGATGACGTAATGTTAAGTCAATCTTTCAAAGTAATATAAAAGGACAAGTTTGGAAATTATTAGTTAGTGAGTTGTTATGATTATTACGATGTGACAGATAGATGTTAGTGCGGAGGTGCGGGAGAAGAGATTGAACGTGCGTCGTTCAATCCCTTCAGTTGTTATAAAATGGAAAAATGAAACATCGCTTTTCTTATATTCAGAGGACCACAGGATCATCGGGAAATTTAACGCTGGATTTCAAACGGCAAGCAATTGTAAAAGATGAACATTTCTAAAACTGTAAGAACTTTCTAAGATAGATATAACGAACAATATTAATTTGAAAACACTAAGAATTTTAAATTTTAAACTTTCCTAGTATTTAATTGTTACAAATAGAATCCTATCTGACCAAACTAAATTCTTTATTAATAGTGTTATTTGATGTATTTTTTTCCTTATTTATGTAAAATCATTTCCATTTATTTATTTTTTATTCTTTAAGTTTTTATCATGATTTTTTTTTGTTTTTCGTTAAATTAATTATATAAATGTTAAACTTAAGTCGGGCGTGAATGGCTGTATAGATTTGTAAAGTTATATTAGGGGAGGGTAATCTTAGGTTATTTGTTTTGTGGTTAAATTGGGTCAATGGATTGGATATATTGGTGTGATTAGTAGATGTAATATTGATTCGCTACGGGCAGAATCGCTTCATACGCCGCACACTTCCATTTGCCTATGGAAGGAATTATAAGTCGGATACTGCAGTTCCTTTCTATGGAGTTTTTTGTTTTATTGCTCTTCTTTGCAGATAGATGTAATATTCCTATCTCATAAGAGGCAATTTCTTCTCTTAACCTTTTGTGCTGCCGTATTTTATTACATTGAATACATCGATATATCAGATGAATTGATGCCAGTTTGACTACGAATTTTAGCCTAAGGTTAAATAGGGATAGAATGTTTATTTTCAAAAGCAAATTTATGTGGTCTATTCATACTCGACCCTAAATAAAAATGCAGTAAATTTAAGTTGTTTATAGACGCTTGCATGGATTGGTTATCGGTTAAGTATGTTTTGGGTTTTCATAATTGATCAAAATATATAGACATTCGATAAATAATGATACCTTACGGTGAGTATCTAAAATGTATTTATTCGGATGTCTTTTAAGTTATTGGTGACAATGCAAGTATCTTATGGTGAATACTATTGGGTTACGTATAAATTTCCCTCCGCAATTGTCAGTAATCAATAATTTTGTATTTTGATCGTTTATGTTTACTTTGAAATGTCTTTGACCGTGAAATCTATGTAACCGATCTATATTCAACATTATAAACAAACTTTCATAAATTTATCTGTGCGAACTTAATTAAAATGTAAAATTAGAATATAATAGTAATTAAATGTAAATTAAAGTCAAAAATCAAAGTTAAAAATAATGTTAAATGTTAAAATGTAAAACTAATACTAAAATAATTTTAAATCTTATATATATGTGCATAAATAAATGTTTGTATGTTAATTACTGGCAGTGGCTTATTTTATTCTTTTTTTTATATATACTCTTAGATTATCTTATTAAATCTCTGCTATTCCACTGAGCTAGTGACATGGGCTAACGACCGGAATCAAAATTAAAAAAAAAAAAAAAAATTTTTTTTTTTTGACTGACGTATCTGCCTACTTTATAAATTTTTCTAGGTTCAAATGCCTAGATGGCGCCCTGTAGTGCAGTTTACGTTAAGTCGTTTTCTCCGGATCGTTACATGTAATCAACATTTTTCCTGTAGAAAGCATATTCTACTGTGCGGAAACATCAGAAATGTTTATATCTTTTACTATTCAAAATGTTATATAAGATATTCGAACTCAGACTTTCACACAATCCTCAACTCTCCATGCCATCTCATATTGCTGACCCACCTGATTATACACATGTTGAAAAGATAAATAATCAGCAATATAAGTATTTCGTGCAAAACCAACAATCATCAGTTGGTCCAAATTACTATCCTCACACATAAACATCATATTTTCATTGAAATGGATGGCGAAAGAGTTGTGGGTTGGAGTAGTTTGAAGCCTGTCCATTAAAGTATGAAGATTAGCTATCTTAATATAAAGCTGAGCATTGATTGTATATATGTGTGAGGATAGTAATCTGGACCAACTGATGATTTCTTGTTTAGCATGAAATACGTATATCGGTGATTATCTTTTCAACATGTGTATAATCAGGTGGGTCAGCAATAAGAAATGGCATGGAGAGTTGAGGGTTGTGTGAAAGTCTAAGTTCGAATACCTTATATTACCTTATATATGTGCAGGTGTGTGTAAGCCTGTACAGTATATTAATTTACATATTCAAAATGTTATGAAATCAATTATGATTATAATATAAAAATATTAAGACATATTAATAAAATCTTTAAGCAAGGTGTGCTACAATTTTTATTTGCAGATGTCTTTAAAACTTATCTTAAACTTAGTCATTATAATATTTTAAACTTGGCAACAATGATATAATCTTCAACGTATTAGTAATATCTAGCATTTATCCATCAACTCGATTACTCTAGCTAACTATAACCGATTTCAAACATATAAAACATGGCATGAATTACAACATGAAAGGTGACTTAAGCTTACTAAGAGTCTATTGCTTTGTAATATCATTTTATACCATGAGAAAACATACTCAATGCTTTGTAATATTATTTTATAACTTTGAGAATTCACTCAATGCTTTGTACCATTATTTTAATATCTATAATATGATTTTGAATATATTTATAATATAATCTTAAACTTAGTCATTATAATATTTTAAACTTGGCAACAATGATATAATCTTCAACGTATTAGTAATATCTAGCATTTATCCATCAACTCGATTACTCTAGCTAACTATAACCGATTTCAAACATATAAAACATGGCATGAATTACAACATGAAAGGTGACATAAGCTTACTAAGAGTCTATTGCTTTGTAATATCATTTTATACCATGAGAAAACATACTCAATGCTTTGTAATATTATTTTATAACTTTGAGAATCCACTCAATGCTTTATACTATTATTTTATACCCTGAGAACACACTGAACGCTTTGTAATAATATTGTTTTATAACTCTGAGCATGCATTCATTGCTTTGTATTATTATTTATAACCCTGAGAATCCACTCACCTGCGTGTGAGCTAGCTGTACACAACCTACTATGCTTGAGTATTTATTGTTATATTAAATTTATGAAATATAAATTTGTCTCAGTCTCATTACTTGCTCATTATCTTATGAATCACTAGTTGAGTTATCTAAGGTATATAATAGAATTTGTAATAAGGGGGGAATGTCTCATGTTTTACTGCTTTGCTAGTGCTGGAACGTGATCAAAGAGATATTGAGTGTAACCTCAGGCATGTCATTCGCGATGGGTTGACTTGGAAGCACGAGTGAGAGAGTTAAGGTATGATCAGACGTAGGGTATTACTATCCCGACTTGGTCAGCTTTTGGTTCTCTGGCTTGGACTCTCAGTCTGTTGAGCAAATGTACAAACCTGACTGTTACATTGTGTCAGAAATTTGAACAAAGTCAGTTAGAACTCAAAGCAGAATTGAAGGAAGAAATTAGTCAGGTTATAACAGAAATTAAAAAACTCAGAGCAGAAGTAAGAGAAATAAGATGTGAGATAATGGTAAAGGTAGAGAAGAACCAAGAAGTTAGAGAGTTAGATTTAATTAAAGAAAGTCAGGAAGTTGAAAAGGAAATTGCGGTGATAAAAGACAAAGAAATTGAATTAGAATCAGATAGCGTTGTGATAAAGTAGACACAAATGTAGATCAAGAAATAGAAGAAAAACATAAGTTCAAGGTAGGAGATAGTGTAGAAAAGTTTTTACAAAAATTTTAAAAGGTTAAAGTAAATGTTCGCATTCGCTGTAGA
Organism: Epiperipatus broadwayi; assembly: GCA_028023455.1. Lineage (NCBI taxonomy): Eukaryota > Metazoa > Onychophora > Udeonychophora > Euonychophora > Peripatidae > Epiperipatus > Epiperipatus broadwayi. Next base: position 49,034 of record JAQFVV010007893.1, read on the forward strand.
CGTAGATTTAAAACAAAGAGAAAGCGTAGAAAAAAATATTCCCAGATTGAAGTAATTCGGAGTTTGTATAGATATAAAGGTTTTCTGAGTTACGAAGTCGAAAACAGAATGGAAAGAGAAAGAGATAAAGCAATAAAATATAAAAGCGGAACTGATAAGAGAGGAAAGTTAGTTTATATTATAGAATTTGTAGAAAGAAAAAAGAAGCCGCCGGACATAGTTTAAGAATTAGTAAACGGGCGGAATAGTAAAGGAAATAATCAAAAAGGACCGGAAATGGACAATGAGCACGAATATGATTATTCTAAAGTAAATAAATCTAATAAATTAAATCTGAAACTTCTATTTAAAACTTAAGACAATAAATTTAAAAATGAATGAATCATAATAAAGCAAAATAGTTTTTTTCTGAGTACACGCATGTTAATACATAAGTTAAAGTAATGGGTTAAAATAATATTGTAATATAAATAAATGTGTCCATGATAGTTTCAAAATAATATTGTAGCATAAATAAATATGGATAATGTTCATATGGGTTTAAAATAAGTATCGTAAAACTAATATTTAAAATGTTTGTACTGGTTTAAAGATAATATTATAAGATTAGTGTAAATAAATAATGTTCATAATGGTTTGAAATAATGGTGTAAGATTAGATTAATACAAATAAATATGTTAAAGTAATGTTCATGTGTAGTTAAAAATAATATTGAAAGGTTAAAATAATATAAATGAAAGTCAATCTAAGTTGTATTAAGAGTGTATAAGGGTTCAAAATTAAGGGATGAGGGTAGTATTGAAATAAGTTAGATAAGGATTAAGTTTAAAGCTATCGACTGGATAAATTCTAGTACCTGCAACGGATTGGCCGGGATCATTCCTCTTTTAAAAAGCGCACTGGCAACAACCAGAGTAAGTCATAAGTCACTTTTCAGGGGAGAATCCCCATATCTCGTACCCTGTTTTCCAAAGCATAAGTCGGAAATGGACAGTTGAAAATTCCTGCCATTCGCAGCTCCTTTGTCAAAGTCCGATCAAGAGAATCGGCAGCCGAGGCTTCGTTTATAAAAGATCCCTGTGCCACAAATTTAGTTTGTCCTCATGGTCACTATCCAGGACAAAAATTGTGGGCAATGTTACCAGCATAGAAAGAAGAAAAGCATAATTGGAGATTGCCCTTAATATGGAAAGAAAAAGATATAAAAAAAGCAAACTTAGAAGAAATAATAAACTAATATTTAATGTTGTCAGAGATAAAATGGTCAAAAATGGTGCATTTTACTCTCAAAAAGGAGGGGCGGTGTAATGTATCTATATTGATATAGGCACATATAATTTTATCTAAAATTATATTATTAAAATAATCTTTCGTTAAAGAAAAACATAAAATTAAATATTGAAGAGTTTATTCAGTTTGTTTTTGAAAAAGATAAAAATCAAATAGTTTTCTAGCTTTAGTTTTGAAATAAAAAGCTACAATTAATTAATCAAAAGGGAGGAGGGGAGTCTTGGTTTGAGAAATTAATCTAAGGGTTATAAAAGGAAGTAAAGAGTTTTTATTAGTATTCGTAAAAATATAATTTAAAAAGTTAAAACATACCAATCTCTTTTCATTCAAGAAAAAATAATGTTAAACTAATATATGTGCATATATATGTGCGATTGTCAACAATAGAATAAATGTTATTATAAATAAATGAAAGTTAAAGAAGATTATCATTAAAAAACACAGCAATGGCTATTAGATATTAATTAATATAAAACAATACGTTTTTGCATGGTTATTACTAATTAAGCAATCTTTCAAAACATGTTTATCAAATGATTATCACTGGAATTTCGACAACAGATCTTTGCCGGAGATAGAAAGACAACACATCGCAGGTATAAATAGACTTTTTTATCGGACAATAGTTCAGTTCACAAATTAGTTGAGTGAGTGCAGTTCACAAAGTAATTGAGTAGTACTGTTCAGAAATTAATTGAGTCAGTTAAGAAACAAAATGCAATGTTGAGAAGATTTTGGGAATTCAATGTCAACATAACAACTTAGAAAATCTCCGTGAAAACCATGTTGAGAAGATTTTGGGAATTCAATGTCAACATAACAACTTAGAAAATCTCCGTCAGTATTTAATTGTCTCCAATAGTAATAATCATGAAAATCAGGAAACTCATCAAGAAAAAGTCCCAGCTGGCTGGTAAGCATTCATAATGGAAATATCCTCACTGAAAGCAGCCACCAAAGAGAACAAAATTCTACGTCTACATTTGAAAGCCTAGGTAAAAACATTTGCTTATTTCGTTTATAGTGTAATAGCCATTGCATTGCATTAATTCGTACAAATCTTTCAAGAGTCTAAGTATATGAACTTTATATCATACATAAATGAACTATTGAT
>JAQFVV010007894.1:0-51375 GCA_028023455.1 Epiperipatus broadwayi
CGTTATAATATATATATATAATGCATCAAGTGTTTTGATTAATAGGCATTTTATTAGTCTCTTTTAACAGGCAACCCCAGTATCAATTATAATGTCTTATTAAAATAGATATATTTAATAATGGATACATGGACCACATGGGATAGTGAATGTAAAACTATGGCTGTTTAGTCATCATAACACCTGTAGACAATATTTGAACACTGTATGATTCAATTTTTTTTAAAATTTTTTATATGTAGAGCTTATATATCATGCGTATATCCTTCCATGATGGCCATCATTTCATCAGTACAACAAACAAAAAAAAAATCAACCTGAAAAGTATATTTATGAGTGTCAGGTAGCAACTGACCTCAAGTGCCAATCTCACTAATGCAGCAAGAATTATACTTTCCCTATTATTCTAAAATATCTCTAATCAAGTGCCCGAACCTAGCTAGTTCACTGTCAAGGCTGGGAGGAAACCTATCAGATGAACAGAGGTATATGGTGAAATTTGCATATATGAACGATCTATACGGTGAAATTTGCATATATGAATGATCTTTTCCTCCTATTTCTATGTCTCTCAAACTAGATTGCATATAATTTAAAATTAGCTGCTTTGACTTCCCATCTTCTGAGCATTCATTCCATTACTAAGTAATAAAATTTCTTCATCAAATGTAAGGTTCGAGTTTAAAATATATTTAATATAGGTGTCTACTCATATGGGATGTATTTAGCTAGCTTTGCAAGGTATGTTGACCGGAAAAGAGAAATAGGCAAGCATAAACAATAAATCTATCTACTAATGTTCAATAAATGATTACGACACAAAGTAAGTACACAATTTTATTCCTTCTTATTTTATTAAATTAAAGACTCATAAAAGAAAAAAATATATAATTCACATATCAAATCTAACATAAAAAAAAAAATTACTCAATATAATAGATAATATAAATATGAAGTAGAATGTAAAAAAAATTATAAAATACAGTTTAATAAATATTTTTAACAATGAATAAACATTTTTGAGAGCAACGATAGGCAATTCTAAGTTCACTTAACGCAAAGAAAATTATATTTACCTTCGGGAACCCAGAATTTTAATAAAGATAAGTTTGTTTTTATGTAAGATTACATCATTGCGAGTTAGAGATCCAAAAAGAAGAAATATATATTTTTTTCTGTTGGAGAATGGAAATGTCTGCTATTGGCATAAGTCTGGAATGAATGTCCATTTTGTGGTATTAACCTGGAAACAAATATTTTCATGGAAGTTTGATCAGCGTCTGAAATTCAATATTTTTCTTTTCCTCTCTAGGTTATTTTGGCAGAGGATCTGTAAGGTCCTTGAGATTCTTGTATGGGTGGGCAGTGAGTAGAAACAACTATATACTTAGAGCATGGGGTGATAGCCCTACATGTATCTGGCTTTTATCCCATCATTTAAGATTGTAGACAATTTCAATAAATTGATATCAAAAAACATTTTCTCCGTGACTTGATTACTTCAGCGAATTTCAGTAGTTCATTAGAATAACAAGAGTATAGCCGTACAAATTAATACATGAAAAAAAAAAATACATATCTCTTTTCTTTCCTAAAATGTCTTCCATTCTCTACAGCTCCAACTTTTTAATCATTTCATTTTTATTTTATTTTTCTGATATCACAAGTCAGTTTATCAGCATTTCTATTTTTATTTCTTTGTGATGCTTTTAACATTTTCATTTTTGGTTTCTTTGTACACGGTACATTCAATTACGATTTCTTGGAATTTAGAGAAGCTAAGTGTATAATAAATAACAAAAAATTGCTTAGAGGTATATATAGCAAAGTCTTTTCATTACCCTCATTAAAATAAGACATATGATAAGACAAAAATGTACATTTAAAACAAGTAATAAAAAAATATGTTTGCGTATAACTGTATCTCCCAATTACTACTTTTTATAACAACATATGTCCAAATATGTTTTAAAAACAAATAATTATATTTCTTTTCCTTTAAAAAAATTTAAAATCTATTTTTTTTCTCTGACATATCTATTGCTCCTCGTATATAATAGTCGATTATATTGAAGCCAATTTATCCGAACTACATTTATCCAGAGCAGTCAGTGGATACTATTTAATTCCCTTGTAACAAGGTTTAAACTCGGCTCGTGTTACAATACCTCCCTGTTGGAAAGACTTCAAAATGAGGTTGACTTATTTCCATGGTTATTTATTTACTATTTCTTAGATACACTTACACAATATAAAAGTTATATAGAGTATATAAATTTTTTAGAAATGGCACTGTTCATCATTCATTTCTTTTGTTTAATAGATATATAGTTTTAGGATAAAAGATGATGGAGTAAGTGCCAAATTTTTGTCTGAAGGATCTTGGAAGTGACATCACAGATTATCTACATTTCAATCAACATCTTGACAAATTATTATCTAAGGAAATATCATTATGCTTCTAGGAATGTACGAAATCAATTGTCAACAGAAAATTTGAACTTTTATTAATAGAAAATAAATTGTAAGTCACTAATATAAATTTTTAAAAAAACTTTTAATTAGTTTGTAAACATTTCAATTTTAAAAGGACTCCCTTGAATGATAACAATAACTGTATGAACAATAATAATCATTTACAATGCATAATAATAGATGTAATATGTGCATTATATGCATTGATAGAGAAGTATATAAGTTCTTGAAAGTGCTGAAACATAATTTTTATAGAACTAAGAAACTTCTATGTGTATAATGTCTGATACATTTTATATATGAAAAGTATAAACTGTTAACTCTTTAATGCATTACATAACTTTTCATAGTTAAATTAATTAGAATAAACTTGTTAATGGATCTTCAAGCTTTATTGAATATCTTTCAGCAATTTTCATCAGAGTTGCCAGAAGTAAGATTATGATTAAGAAAATAACTTTATTATTTAGTACTTGTAAAAAAATATGTTTATTATATTTATTCCACTAAAACATCACATGATCACATTGATTACTAAAGCTTTCACTGGTTGGCATTATTGTTTGTAGAGTTTGGTACTGCTTTATTATGTTTATATTGTGTCCAAAACAATTTATTTTTAGCTCTCTTCCAAGTATTCAAATGATAGTCTTCTTCTTCTTCTTCTTTTTATTCTTCTTATTCTTCTTATTCTTCTTCTTTTTATTCTTCTTCTTCTTATTCTCATTCTTCTTTTTCTTATTCTTCTTCTTATTCTAATTCTTCTTATTCTTTTTCTTCTTCTTCTTCTTTTTCTTCTTCTTATTCCTCTTCTTCTTCTTATTATCATCATCATCATCATCATCATCATCATCATCATCATTATTATTATTATTATTATTATTATTATTATTATTATTATTATTATTATTATTATTATTATTATTATTATTATTATTATTATTATTATTATTATTATTATTATTATTATTATTATTATTATTATTATTATTATTATTATTATTATTATTATTATTATTATTATTATTATTATTATTATTATTATTATTATATGTTTCAAGGAGGTTACATCACAAGTTTACACCAATATGATTACATATAACTGATTAGTGATTTTATAAAAGATTATATAAAATTAAATTTGATTATATATATTAAAAGAAAAAAAAAGGTTACATATAATAATACAATTTACATAATGTTATATAATTCTTTACTATCTACTTTTTTTAAAAGACATTTAAGATTATAAACATATATAAATGATACAGCTTTTGTTGCAATTAGGTTACATCACTTTAGCAATGTTTCAGTTGTTGATGCATTAAGGTCCAGGTATCATGAAAAATGTTATATGGGGCAAGTTTTCTGGCTTTTCCCCTGATAATCTTCAGTTTAATCCAAAATGTATTAGTATGTCTTCTAAGATTATTATTATATATAAAAATGTATCTACTACACCATAATGCATACAAGATGAATATACTAGCTATAATCCAGCAAAAATTCCTATTGTGTAGGTTTTAAAACGGTATGCAAAATATTAAATAAAAAATTGTTAAAAAGGTTGAGAAGAGTAATGCATATATTATCATAACACTTGCAATCAAAATCTTTATGACATCGGCGCCAAAAAGAATTAATGTTTGTACAATTTCTTTTATATTTATAAAAATAAAGGGTTGGTAATGACCCCTAGTTAAGCTTTATTAGAAAATCATAATATTTCAGCTCAAGCTTCTAGACTCTAAATCTTCTAATAAGTTGTCTATTGTTTAGGCCCAAAATGGGCTTGCTTTGACTATTTAGAGTTGATTGGTTTATTAATAGATATGTTTGCCAATATTTATACTTATTTGTAGACAGAAGGTTAGTTTATCTATACTAAATAGTGGTTTTATTGGATTATCCCAATAACCCATACCAGGGGGAAGTCTATCCATTGGTGTAATTTTTAATGATGTAGCAACATGATTAAATAGATTTGAAAGGGATGTAATTAGAGTAAATGCTTTCTGTATTTTGAATATATTTAATGAGTGTAATCCTAACACATTATCAATTAATGGATTTTGTAGTTTTTTAATAGAGGTGGATTCAATGCATCTACCCCACAGAAATTTTTTGAGCATGGAGTAAACATGCAAAGTAAAGGCTTTACTGTAAATGATTATAGGGCTATAATAAGTAATTCTTGCATTATTATTATTGTTGTTGTTGTCGTTGTTGTTGTTGTTGTTATTATTATTATTATTATTATTATTATTTAATAAATTATTTTTCCCTTCACTAGTAAAAATTGTAATTATAAATATGCGACTTCTTCTTTTTCTTCTTCTTCTTCTTCCTCCTCCTCTTCCTCCTCCTTCTTCTTCTAAAGTCTTGAGAATTTAGGGCAAAAGATCCATCATGTTATATATATATATATAGTTCCCTATCATAGATAAATTGTAATTATATTTATTTTAAGCCACTTGGAAAAGTAATGGACTATAAGCAAAATGATTGCTACCATTATATTAAAATTCCTCAAGGATAATTATTTTATTAGTTGTTTACTTATATACTTTAGTTAGGATGTTATGCATTCATAATTTAATAATGTTGTGATTGATAATTAATTCATTTAAATGCTGTAGGCAATCACAGTAAAAAAATGTAAGTAAATTTTACAATACATCACAACATGTTTGTTCATCTCAGTGTCACAATAGGAGAAGAAAAATCTGCAATCAGTATAACATCAGAACAGCTTTCCAAAGCCATACCACACTATGAGGAATCTAACATCTACAAAGCCTATGAAATACCATGTGAATGTGGTAAAATGTATATTGGTGAGACCAGTCATCACATTGAAAAGCACTTGCAAAAGCACAAACTGATGATTAGAAGAGAGAGAAAGCAAATGTGTCTAATGTAGCAGACCATGTATGTATCAATGAAGATATGTTCAATTGAGAAAATATAAAAAAATATTGGGTAGAGAAGAAAAGGTACAAAGAAGAAAATTTTAAAAAGCTGCTCACATGACAATCACAAACTATCTTATAAGTCAACCTAATGTGACTATTCATAATGTATGGGAATCACTAATCAACTTTGCTCTTAGAAAAAAGTGGAGAAATGAGGAGGAACTTCATAGATAAGTATATGAAATTTGTACTGACTACTGTCTTTGGCAGGATGGATGAGTTGGTTGCAGCATTATCTTAAAATTTAATACTCAAAGAATCTAAGGGTTCGGGTTTTATTCCCATTTTAGTACTATCACTAGTCAGGGCCAGCAACACCTGAAGAAGAGGGAAGAATAATACTTCTTAAAATGTTGTGCATATACTAACCTATGTGCTATTACAAACAGTTGAATGTATTTAGAATATTTAAATAAAGTTAAATTTTTCTAAAGACATTCAATACATGATTATGAAAATAGTCCAAATATGGTAGTATTATTTTTATTTATTTTTATTGTTTCAGTTAATAAATAAGTTGATACATGCTGAGTAAAATATATAAATGTGTCTCTTCAATTTATTATTAATAACTATAATTGAAAACAGAAGAAACCACCTCCCACTGAGTTATGTAACATCAAAAACCAATAAAAAGATAGAATGATGCCATTTTATCTTTGGGATAACACAGTGAGAGGTGGTTACTTTCACTTTGCAATTACAGAAATTTAAAAGTTATAATTATTTATTATGATTATTAAAAATATAATATTTCACTTAATGTTCAAATGTTGTTAAAAGTGAGACTTGTTCTTCATTATTTGAATATATTAATGGTGATTGTTGAATATTTAGTCTGAAAATAAAAACATTAGACAAAGTTCACCATGTAATTCAAAAATCAAGTCAAAACTTAAGCTTATATAACAACAGAGCCCAAAGATAAAATGATTCATTCTAGCTTTTCATTAATTTTTGATGTTACATAACTCAGTGGTGTTAATTACTTCTGCTTCATATTTACATATATTTAACATTGGTTGACATATGATAGAGTAAATAGAAATAGATTATGGATAAGTTTAGCAAATTTGGGAATGGATGAAGCTTTAATAGATACTATTAAGAAATTATATGAAAATAATTATTATATATATCAATTAGAGAATATAGAATCAATTAAAGTTAAAAATGGTGTGGGACTAAGGCAAGGATGCCCTATGTCACCTATTTTGTTTGTGTTGTATTTGAGTGAAATGGAAAGAGCAATAGAAAGATTAGGAAGAGGGATAGAGATACCGTTAATAGGTAGTAAGGGAGTATATATTTTGTCAGGTCTTTTTTTTGCAGATGATATATTTTTGTGTGCAGAAAAAAGAGAAGATATGGAAGTTATGTTGAGGACATGTGCAAGGGTGGGTAAAGAGATGGGGATTAAATTTAGTGAAGAAAAATCAAATATAATGATGGTTAATACTGAGGAAAGAGAAGATGTAGAATTTTTATTGGGAGATATTAAGTTAGGTGTGGTGAATAGATATAGTTATTTGGGAATTATTTTAAGTAATCAGAAAAATTATTTGGATGAATGGGAGAAAAAATTGATAAATGAAGCAAAGAAAAGAAAGGGATTGATAAAGAAATTAACAGTATTTTCATATAATAAATATGATGTAGCTAGAATTATATGGAAAGGAGTTGCAGTAGCAGGGTTAACATATGGTAATGATGCATTATATGTTAGTAAAAAGATATTAGATTATTTAGAAAAAGCTCAAAGGGAAGTAGGAAGACATGCATTGAATGCAGAAGTATGGACAGCAAGGGAGGCAATTCAAGGAGAAATGGGATGGTCAAGTTTTCATATGAGAGATGCAAAAAGTAAAATGAAAATGTTTGGTAGATTGCAGTTTATGGATAATAAAAGAATAGCTAAAATAGTATTTAATTGGGTTATGAGTAAAGGGCAGGTAACAAGATGGGTGAGAAAGGTAATGTGCTATGCAAAAGATTTGGATAAAGAATTTATATCAGTATATTTGTACAAAAGATGGGATGATTGTGTTAAGAGGATTATTGAGTGTTATAGTAGTAAGGAATGGGATAAAAGAATAAATTTATTAATAAAGACTAGGGAGTTAGAGAGATGGAGAAATAGTATGGAGAGTAAAAAGAGTTTAAATATATATAGAAATAAACAGAATATTAGGTGTGAGTTAATTTATGATAATAGTAAGGAAAGTAGTTTATTGTTTAAGGCTCGAACGGGAACTTTAGCTACAAAAGAATATACATGTAAATGGAAAAATATGGGTGATTTATTTTGTAAATTATGTAAGGAAGGAATTGAAAATATTAGGCATTTGTTAATTGAATGTAAATGTTTGAAAACAGAAAGGGTACATATAATGAAGTTGTGGAAAAATAAATATGAAAAGAGTGATTATACAGAAAGTGAATGATTGGTTTTTATGCTGGGTTTGGAAAAAGATAAGGGGGATTTAGATATAAAGGTTATAGAGTTGACAAAAATAATGTTGTGGAAATGGGATAGAGCAGATTATGGGTAAATTTAGAGTGGGAAATGTAAAAAAAAGTGGCTAACAGGTTTATCTGGGCATAATTGTTGAGATATTCTTGACTTCGTTTAAGGAGAAGCCATAATACATCACATCACATCCTGTTTAATAACAATAATGTGCTAGCATAAGAAATTGGTGATCATGTGATGTTTAGTGGTTTAATATCTATGTAATTATTAATTTTTAAAATAATAATTATATTATAATCTACTATATACATGCAGTTCTATAAACAATATATATTGTAGTAATTTTTATTAGTCATTCATTAGACTAAAAATTATCCACTTAATAAATAAAATTTCTGTAGCATAATTTTCACTACACCACTCTTACACAATGTAGGAACTCATTTTTATCAACTTTTAATACCTTGTGGAGGAGTGTAATCATAAACATATGACAAAAGACATATGGAAAAAAATGTATGATCCCTAAGATGCATATTTTTTGCTAAACCAGAACTCATCAGTTGGCCCAGCTGCTTCAGCACAAAATGTGCCTCTCGAGCATTGTACATCACATATCATTGATCATATGCTTATAATTATATCTTTCCACAAAGTTTTAAAAGCATAAATAGAAAACAGTTTTTATCTTGTATGAGAGTGGTGTAGTGAAAATTACACTATAGAAGTATTATTTAGTATATATTCTATTAAAAAACAAAGTTTATCAATAAATTATTCTATTCTAATTAAAGATTATTAACAAAATGGAGCTCTTACATGCATGTGTGGCATATGCAAGGGAAGGTGCTAGGAATAAAATATAGTGAATATCTTGATTCCATTACACACATTTTATGATGCCATGTTTCTTTTTAGAAATAGCTTTATGTTTTCTTCTAAAGCTGAAACACCATTTATTCAACTATCAAAATGTTACTGTATACTTTTGAAAGATTTTTTTTCTAGTTTTCTCTGTTAATTTACTTGTTTTTTTTTATCTTTGCAAAAATTTCCTTTTTATTTCTCAAGAGCATCATTATTTCATGGTGATGTATTATCATTATCATGCGGTAATGACCTGCCATTTTTTATAATATATTTTTCCATAATGCTTTTTATTGACACTTTATTTGAAAAAATAATCTGAAGAGGTCAGTATGTTATTGATTCAGATCTAGGAGATATTGCATTGTTTGACATAGAAAAAAACACTTTTTGGGTGTTTAATTCCTTCTGATTGAGTTTCATACAAGGATTTGGCTACAAAGAATATATAAGTTTTTGCTTGTTTATAAAATATTTTTGATTATTCTTATACATTAAATAGCTATTATTTAAAACAAAAAGAAATAAACATGTAAACTTTTCACTTTTTCTGTTATCTTTTGTTTTTAGAATGCTATCATAATATAATGAAAGAAAATGCCAGCATACTTTATTTTTTTTCTGTCAGAATCAATAATATTAAAATCTTTCTAATATTGTAATTATTATAAAGGGAATATTAGATTGTACAACAGAAATTAATAGATCTATCATAAATCTGCCTTCCTTCATTCACACACACACACAAATAAAGAAAACATTTCATTCATTTTCTGAAAGAATGTTTATGCTAATTTGGTTGGTGACATATGTAGACATTGTTTGATTTACATGTCCATATTTAAATATTTAAAAATGTCAAATGTCATTTTTTTAGAATATTATTTGTTTATAAAATTAAATTAAAAAAGAAATCAAATCCACCTTATTGAGTTTTTGTATAAAATAAAGATTTTATACAATAGTGAAGGTATTTTCAAAAACTCTCACCAGATGAAATAGAATAAATTGTCAAATTGTTAACAATTTAATTTGCAACTATCTTTTTTATAACATTATTTACTTTTTTGTACCATTTTACAGAAGTATCAGTTCTTCATAATGTATTACTGTTATAAATATATTTACAATGCTTTTCTATTTCACATATTTGATTCATCTCAGTTCAAGATTTACTAGTGAATTGTTTCTTTTTTATGAAATTTAATTTTGTTCCAGTTCTTAATAAAATATTAGTTATCTTCTTATTAAATGTCAATTAAGTTTTGAAGCATCGTCAAAGTCAGCCAGTATTTTAAAGTGTTATTTTAATTCAAATTCATTTGATTCTTTTTAAAGATTAGAAATATCAAATATCAATATTACCTTTTTAATTACTTTTTGTCTCTCTAGTGTTGTATTGAGAAATATCTAATACCTCACTAATCAATGGTCACTTCCTACTTTGAATCTATTAAGAATATTACAATCTTGAAATACATATTTGAGAACAAATATAATCCAATATTATATTTTTATTTTAATGTTTCCAAGACTATAAATCCAATTAGCATTTTTCCTAATGAAGGAATTCATAATATACATTTCCCCCCCAAACTTTACTTGCTTGTATCTTCACTCACTTCTGGCAAAATAGCTACATTTATCCATAGCACTTTTAAGTTTTAACTGCATTCTTATTCTATCATTAAAATCTCTCATGACATAATCAAATGCCTTTTATACATTTATATTATCTGCATTTGCTATCTTTTTTTAAGATGAGTAACTAAGTCTGACATGCAATCAATATAGACATTGCTTTGGTCTCTTTTTTAATTTATATTGCACCCCACTTTACTTGTTTTTCCAATATCTGTGCCATTATAACATATAACAAATGTTCACTTTTAAAATCACTTGGCTCTTCATTTTTTCCTATAACTTATAAAGTTTATTGATATCCCATTTAATATTTGACAGGTCTTTTTTCAATTCACATAATTTTCTTTCAGATGAAAATAATCTGGAATTGCAGGTTGCTAAATATAAGAAATTTTCATATTGGAGAAGGCTCTTTGATTCCTATTTGATTTGAACCTAAACATAGCAAATTCCTAATGTTCATTTAATCTATATTTGTAGTTGAATCTGTTATTACTATGTGATTATTCATATGGTAAAGGATCCTGGATTGGCTGATCACCAACATCTATCAGTCAATGTGATGAATTTACTGATTTTTGATGGTTGAGTTTGAGATCAAGTACACTATGATATTTCTTCTCAGCCATTTCATAGTTTGTAATTGAACTATCATTTGGATGGTCTTGAATGCAAAGTAAACGTTGAGAATTGTCTCTTTTATATATATATATATAACGAAACTTAAATATATTCCAAACAACGGTAAACAATTTATAATATTATATAAATAAAAACTCATAAAGAAATATTTTCGATTATATTCATAATCATTTTCAACTCAACTTTCATCCATTTTGAAAGTTGAGTTGAAAATGATTATGAATATAATCGAAAATATTTCTTTATGAGTTTTTATTTATATAATATTATAAATTGTTTACCGTTGTTTGAAATATATTTAAGTTTCGTTATTGTATTATTAATATTAGCGGACATTTATTTTGTTTTATATATATATAATTATGGAAGACAATCTACATTATAGTCTTTACTACCAAGAGACTATAAAGATAATAGCTAACACAGAATTTGATGGCTGAAGATAGAGAGTGTAAACAGTGCTTTGATTCAGGACTTAGGCTGCCACTTAGTAATGATAATATATATATGAGCCTAAAAACAAATGAGAAGAAAGCATGTGAATGGAAATCAATCACTCAATGTTTCTTAAAATTGCCTAACACTTTAGATGTCAAATAAAATGGTCTATAATTTTGTTTTCATTTTTTAGAAATACAAATTTCTTTATAAAATGTATGAGGATTTAAACTGTGGGGTTAATGTGTGTTAGTAATAACAATACCCTTTTTTTAAACTTAACATCTAACTAATGATGCAGTCAGACTAAGTATCCGGCCATATTTCCTGACCATCATTGCCATCCTACATGTTTAAATACAAAGGGAATCTATCCCTTGCCACTATAAATACTATTTATTTATTTAAAATGTATTTATCATACTGCAGATTAGAGCGCCATCTCTAAAACAAAAAAAAAACATCTAAAGGTCAGGTCCAAATGTCTCTCTAGCTTCAAAAATATTATCCCCTCTATTTATCCATTACTGTCTTAAAAGATAAACATGGCAATGCAACACAGGGTGTGTGTGGGTATAGCTATTTTTAATTAGGTTTGGAATGAGAGAGAGAGAGAGAAATGGGTATAGCTATTTTTAATTAGGTTTGGAATGAGAGAGAGAGAGAGAAATGGACAACAAGACAAAATAATATAAATATAATAAAACAAAATTTATTTACAATATTTACACATTTTATATGATACATAGGAATAAATTCTATATATAAAAAATAAAATATACATATATACTTTAGACGAGTATGTATTTATACTGAAGAAAATTCATTTAGATTGAATTCACCTTATGAACTCCGATATGCTTTCATCCAGTATAAATAATCATATAATTATTATTATTTAAATATTGCTTTCATCATACAACTAAAGAATGGCAAAATATCAATAATTCGATAAACAGATATGTCAAAGTTATAATAAATATTAAATAATAATTTAAAAAAAAATAATTTGAACTATGATTTTTTTTTACAGTACAGGCTTTTTCATACCTGCATTTATACATGTAATATATAAGGGGTTTGAACTCAGACTTTCACACGACCCTCAACCATCTATGATAATTGGATTTGTTTTAACATAAAAAAATACATTAAGAAGAGATTAAAAAAATACATATTTAATGGGAAAACAAAATGCTAAAATTATTTAGAGAATATTGATATTTAATTTTGGATATAAGTATTATTATTGTTCTTTTATAAAAGTCTTTTATTTCAAATAAAAATGATCTTACAATAGCATCAAAATTCTGATTTTACAGTTTACTGAAAACATAGGTTCAATCCTTTTTAAAAATTGATCTGTAAGATAGGTTTTAAAGTCTAAGGCTTCATTTGATGTACTTTCCTTGAGTTATTCTCTGAATAGAAATGATGGTATGATTAGATTATGCGATTTTAACAAATTGTCTGGCAGAACTCATGTAAACTTATTCAATGAGTAACATCAGAGATGTTGAGGATGACAGAAAGAACTGGTTAATGATGCATTACAAGAGCCATTCTTCATTAAGGCTTAATAACTAGTCTACATTTGTGAATAATATGAATCTATGAAATGCCTTGTTTTTATGAATAGAGACTTATAGGCATATAAGTAATAATATTTAAAAAACCTAAAGATGTATAAAAGGATTGGCACAATATCAGAGATTGAACTTAATGTGGATTACCATGACAACATCAAAATCTTGAGTCAAAAACCAGAATTGTCATCCCATCATTAGCAAGAAAGACACAACAAAACAAACTTTCAAAGTACAATGTTTCCTCTCCTCTCAGAAACTAATAATAACAATATCAAAAATAAATATTTTTTTTTATTTTCATCCCAAAGTATGCATATTCTTAACAAGAAATGATTTTACCAGTAAATCGTTTAGGAGAAGTTTGAATTCTGTCAAGTGTATGTGATAAAACAATACTCTCTCTTTCAGAGATGCCACTCTTTTGACTTCCACCTTCTGTTCTGGTCATCACTCTACTAGATCCTTTATGCCCAAAGAATCAATACCTTACTGTCTTTTTTCAACACCTACTATTTATTATTGCTTTTTCTATTCTCTACATCTATCATATTAATATAGTCTTGTTCTTTAGATTTATCTTGTAATGATTTGATTATGATTGCTTTTGCTGGCTCATATCTGCAGTATTTAGGAGAACTTCTACATATTCTATTGATTTTCTATCTGTCCTAAGCAACATCTGCTTTATTCTAAAGAATAATGCTGAATTATTCAAATAATTTGCCATCAGCCATTGTTGTTATAGAAATAAGAGATTAAATAATTCTATCTGGATAGTTTTGTTTCAAAATGGTCAGTTTTATAAAGATTATTTGAGCATTGTCTATTCTGATAAATTTGTTAAAAGTATTTTATTTAATAGAAATATTTGTAATGATGTAAAGAATAAAGAAAAATATGATTTTATTTCTTTGCCATTTAAATTGTATTCTAATAAAATTGTATGTAAAAATAGCAATTTGTTTGCATATTAATAAGAAAGTTGCTTGGAAAAGAGGTATTACTTTGAATAATTTATTAAATAATACAAAGGAAATTTTTGATAAAAAGATTATTCCTGTAGTAGTGTATAAGGTATATATAGGTCAGAGTAATTTGAGCTTAAATGAAGGAATAAAGATACATAAAAGTAGAGTTAAAAATAAATATCTTAGTTGTGCTTTATATATCCATGAAAAAGATACAGGTCACACTATTAATTTTGATGAAGCTAAGGTTGTCTTCTTTGGGAGAAATGAAATAAAAAAAAAGATTAAAGAATCTTTATTAGTAAAAATTTATGATTCTGAAGCAATTAACTTATTTAAAAGTTTTTTTAATATTAAGAGTGTATGAGAGGTAAGTGGGATTGTGGATAATGTTTTCTTTAAAGATGTTATTTTTAGTTCTTTACACTTGTGAAACCATTGGTAGTGTTTTAAAGTTTATTTTTTGGCTAGACTGATTGAGTTGTGAATTTGGAGTAATTTTCATTATTTATTGACTAGTTTAGTTTTATGCTTTTAATGTTTATATATATATATATATATATATATATATATAATTATATGTAAAAAAAATCAAGTCAGATGACACATGACCTAATTTAATAAGCTTGTATTTACAAATGTTATATATTGTAACCTTCCCATCTTTGTTTTTTTTTCTGGCCATCTTCATTTGTCTACTCCTTTACTCTATACCACACTAGCTCAATATTAAACCTATAATATCATTGTAAAAGAATATATGATTATTTATGGGGCTTGAAACATTCCACACATAATTTTATAGGATATACTCTAGGCATGATTACAAGAGAGTGGTTTTAACATTAAGAAGTATAAAGAAAAATATACTTTCACAATGGCATTGCTTTTGCGAAAACTCTCCCACTACCATCTTATTATGATCATTGGGGAAATCCCCACAACAAACAATGGCTACCATATATTTCCTTTAATTGATAACTTAAATTACCATTATACATTTTTAAAATCTTAAAATTAATATACATTAATGAAATTACATTAATTTCACACAATTAATGCTATCCTGTAATGATCTCAGGGATCATGAGCATTCTGCATTAAAATCCAATCTATCCATTAGATGGTTACTTAAATGATTGTATCGCAAGAGGGATTTTACTGGGATCCAACCATTTAAGGAAAACATACCAATGCCAATAATAATTAGGATAGAACACTTGTTTTAGTATAAACCAAGCTTCATTATACTATTATTATCTACCAAGTCTAACTTACTTAAATAGTCTCTTCAAATACTTAGCATTAACCTACTGTCACTAAATCCTCCAGAGTTCCAGATTTTGAGATGCATTTAGCTAGTAATTGACACTATGTAAATGTTATACTACTTTATTTATGATCTTACAGATATTTTAATTTAAATTATAAAATTAGAATGTGACTCTCCATTGCACTATTGATCCTATCATATGCTCTCCATTTTGCAGTATTGAACAGAAGTTCTCAGATAAGGCCTGCAATTAAAATGTAATAAGTATCAGTCTATGTCTTTAATGTGTTTTCTTGATATGACCTTGTGGTAGGAATGACTCTGGGACACAATGAGACTAATATTACACAGTTAACTTAATTATTTCTTTTATTTACAATAAGAATGATAAACAATAACCACACATATATATATATATACTTGGTTAAATATTTCATTAACAATAACAAAAAAAAAATTAACAAATATCAAACTATTTATGCATAGAAAACTTATTTACATCTTATACAGATAATCTTAGTGTTTCAGATATTCAATTACCCTTTCCCTAGTTTATATTTCTCTTTTAAAATTACTAGTTATTGCTTTATTATTATTTATGATTTTATACTAATCTGCTATGTACATCATTCATGAATTATTTAATCCCTTCATAGTCATTTACATTTAATTGAGTTTGAAGATTTACATTCTAATCATATTACAAAGTTTTTACTGATGTGATAAAAAAAAAGTACAATATTTATAATATGTCAAAAAAATAGGGTTAAGATTCTTTGTTATGCTATGACAATCATTTCATCTCTTCATTCTATCTCTTGCATTCATTTTCTCTTTTGATATTAGATCTCAGTATTTTATTCAGAGAGTCATTTATTCTAGTACATATTCCACTATCTATAATCTTTGTTTCATATATGCTTCAATTACTTGTGGACCACTCTGTCCAGATTTAACTAGAAAATCCAAGCAATACTACAAAATTTTATCTCTACCTTTAATGTACACTGAATTAATACTTACACCAATTTTAGAAAGATGAGTCATTGATTTATTGGCTATTACCTTAATAGAGGAATAGGCGTTTCATTTATTATGATGTGTTATTTTGCTAGGTAACCATTTTATTAACGAACTTACCCCAATTTTACCCTGGCTTCTCTAATAAACACTTACTATATTTACACAATCATTTCTTTATTGAAAATCCTTCTACTTCTTTCTATAAATTACCCGAGCATTACAAAGATTTAACTCAGCTAAACCTTCATCAATTCTTCAGGATGCTATTCTATATAGTCTATTCCGGAAATTTGACTCATATGTCTACTTCAGTGTAGGCAGTATTTAATATTCTATCTATTTCTAAACCCCTCCTATAATCTACCCTTTTCATGCAATATTCCCCTGCATATATCTACCATCATGTCCCAAAACAAATAATCTATTTGTTTATTATTACTCAGATGTTCTAGATAATTTTTATTAATAAATGAGATTATAATATGGTCTTACGTCACACTCACTCATCCTTGCGATTATTAATATTATATTCCATAATGTTTTTTTTATTATTTTATAATCTGCTCAGAATATATATGGCTTAAATAATATTTCCCATATTATCATGATTATTATTATATATTTTCATTTCAATGCATCTTTAGGCAATTTTTTTTCTTCAGCATTTCTCCTCTAGTTATTTACTATTCTTGGAAGGTTTGTAAACATATGTCTAATAAGTTTGTCTAATCCTTGGGCTCCAAATATATTTATTTTCTCACTATTAATTTCCAATCTAAAGTTATACGGACTTTGCTTATTCTTACAAGTTTTTAAAAGTTTAACTTTTCTTTGACTACGAAAAATATTAATTCAAATTTCTTTATTGTTTTTTTTTCTTTCAAGTAGAAGCTTAATTTTTATTGGTTAAATATTAGTCAAACGAATATTTGTTTCCTCAACTTGTCATTATTAACTCCTGAATTATTTTTAGGGTTTGGTTAAGTAGCTTCTAGGCTAAATTTTTTTTTCTTTTGAAGATTTTAGATTGCTTTCTCTTTTTAAATTTATAATGACTAAATCACCTAGCTTTTTTTTTCTCATGTGTCATAGCATCAGCCGGGAAGCGAACCCGCTAACCTGGGACAACTGCTTGTAAAGCGACGGTCGCTGACCTCTCGACCACCAATGCTTGACAGATTACCTACCTTTCCATAGATAAAACGAATGTTTCCGTATGTAAATGCAGAATAGCAACTTTTGTTTTCTTTCTAAAACTGATCCTAGGTAGCATTTTGATTATAAGTAGATTATCAAGGCTGAAAATTAGACCACAACGAAGAAATCGATTTATTCACTCCATAGTTTTAAGAATCCTTTAAAAATTATTTCATCTCTGGGAAATGTAACTCTAGAAAGTCATTCACTGAAACCTGATTGGTTGACTCTCCCATCACTTTGTCTAAGTTGTTTTTTTTTTTAAACAAAATGTTTCTGGTATTTCTGTTTGAAATAATATTGAAATATAAAAATTTTTAATAAATGAAATTGATTTAAATCAAAATTTACAAAACAAGTTTTATTTCTGATTATATTTTGAATCTGTGATATGATTAACTAATCTAACCTATAAACTTTATAATAATTATTTCTATTTTATTCTTAAGCTAAATTTTGCTATTAAAACAATTATGTTGTGGTAAATAATTGTTCTTTCTTTCCATAAATACAATTCTATTTTTAACTTTTGAAGAAACATCGCGTTAAATAATTCAAAATCAAAGTTGTACACAATAATGTTTATTTAGATTTACCACTCTTTTAAATTATACAGCTAGAATTATTAAAATGTATATTAAATATTAAAATTTATATTAATATAACTGATTATAAATAATAACAATTATTAATTTCTATAGAATTATCCCTTTAATATTATACGTATTACATCATTTATTGCTATAATATCCACGTTTATAGATCTAATATTATCTTAATTACAAAATTTAAAATTTTGGAATTATAATTTATATTTTGTATGCCATTCTTACCATGGATAACCGGTCAAAAGGTTACAATATATCGCAAAACAAGCTCTTCACAAGCTTTGTAGAATGTCCCCAATGTCAGACCGGTTTCTGCTACTGGCGGCCTCATTAAGTTGCTAGGATATTCAATCATCAGATTAAAAATACCAGGACAAGCAAAGTACTTTATCTAATGTACAACTAACTATTAACTAGAAAATCTGACATTTCCAGACATCCATATGTCTTCCAATCCAACTAACTTAAATAGCCATATGGGACTAAACTAAGTTCATATACACCATATATTAATAGCTTTAAATATAAAATCACCAAAGCCATCATAGCAAAAAATAAAATTACAAAAAAATCAAGTCAGATGTCACATGACCTAATTTAATAAGCTTGTATTTACAAATGTTATATATAGAGCTCGCAAAACAAGCTCTTAACAAGATTTCTAGAATATCCCTAAGATCACCTCAGGTTCTGCTACTGACAACCTCAGTGAGGTGCTAGACTATTCAATCATTAGATTAAAAATATCAGGACAAGCCCAGCACTTTATCTAATGTATACCTATTAAGTAGAAAATCTAAAATTTTTAGCCATCCATATGTCTCCCAATCCTGCTATCTAACTTAAATAGCCAAATGGGACTGAACTAAGTTCAGATACATTATATATTAATAGATTTAGCAATATAAAATCACCAAAGCCATCATAGCAAAAAATAAAATTACAAAAAAGTCAAGTCAGATATCACATGACCTAATTTAATAAGCTTGAATTTACAAATGTTATATATAGAGCTGGATTGGAAGACATATGGATGTCTGAAAATTTCAGATTTTTTACTTAATAGTTGTACATTAGATAAAGTGCTGGGCTTGTCCGGGTATATTTAATGTGATGATTGAATATCCTAGCACCTCACTGAGGCTGCCAGTAGCAGAAAATGGTCTGAAGTTGGGGATATTCTACAAAGCTTATTAAGAGCTTGTTTTGCGAGCTCTATATATTACATTTGTAAATACAAGCTTATTAAATTAGGTCATGTGACATCTGACTTGATTTTTGTGTAAATTTTATTTTTTTGCTATGATGTCTTGGGTGATTTTATATTGCTAAAGCTATTAATATATGGTGTATCTGAACTTAATTCAGTCCCATTTGGCTATTTAAGTTAGATAGATGAATTGGAAGACATATGGATGTCTGAAAATTTCAGGTTTTCTACTTAATAGTAATACATTAGATAAAGTGCTGGGCTTGTCCAGGTATTTTTAATCTGATGATTGAATATTCTAGCACCTCATTGAGGCCACCAGTAGCAGAAAATGATCTAAGGTTGGGGATATTCTACAAAGCTTGTTAAGTGTGTGTTTTGTGAGCTCTATATATAACATTCATAAATGCACCTAGGTCTCTTTTTATGCATTAGCTAGATTTCGCAAAAAATCCACATAAAACAAATCACACAAAACTAGACTTCACTTATATTGAAAAATGTGGGATAGGTTCCATAATTTTCAAAAATCACATAAAAGCAAAGCAGCAAGGTAAAATTACTTTAAAATTTGCATAAAAAAATAAGGAAATATTCAAATATTTGAAAAAAATTGATACAAGACAAACTTTTTTTATTAACTATTTAATTTTTTTTCAAAATAATATGTTTTTATGTGTAATTTATTTTATGTTTTTTCATAAATATTTTAATCATTATCGCTATTTGACAATATAAAGATACATTTGTAAACTGATAAGAAATCATATTCATCACAAGAGGAAATATGTTTAGTGCTAACTTCAGTCTCATGCTGTGTTTAATTAACTAAACAGGAGCATCAAATGAAAATTTTCATTCACAGCTTTAAGTCACTCTAAAAACATTAATTTTTGTGTTATCATAGTGAATTTATGGTCTTTTTAAAGCTTAGAACATTCTGTAAAAGGATGATTTCTTGTTTCTCATTTTGAACCAAAGGGAGCACTTGATAAAAATTTTGACAGCACCAAGTTCTTTGTTTTGATATTTAAAATGAAAATGTATATTTTAGAGTATTTTTTTTTGTATTTTTTTTTACATATAAATTATTTTGCTAAAATATGGTGAAAATATAATTATTTTAGAAAAATAGTTAAGATTTTAGTAAAAATTCTTTACTTTTACACGAATGTAAATTAAGAAAGAAATCAATGACATAAGCAGCATTTTCTAATAGGTTATGAATGTTCTTTTTAGATTCTCTGCTATCGAATATTTTAATAATTATATTTTGCAAAAAATTATTCTTCACTTTCATAATCTGACAAATTATAAATTTTCTTTTTACAAACTAATCTAATATTAAAAGACAAATATATTTTTAATGCTGATTCTATAATTGAACCAATCAAAAGTTTAAAACATTAATTCACTCAGCCAATAAAAAATTTTTGAGTCTAAAAATTAATGGTTTTCTATCAACAATGTAATCGGTGATTAAACTTTGAGACAATGATTTTACTAATTGTTTATAAAGCTCATGATATCCAGACATGACAACTATTTAGACTTTGTTGGAATTTAAGAGTTCATTCATAATTCATGTTATTAACAAGAAAATGGTTGTCCAATTGATCAGAAAATTGAAAATTTTCTCAAATCATTTTTGGTCTGAAATGAACAGGTTCCACTTTTGTTTCATTATCTTTTTCTAAATCTTCTACAGTATATACATTTATTGTCAAACCTTTTTCTAACAGGAATTTAAATATGTAAAGTATAATGTGTGTATATAAAATGGGGAAATCCCAATTTTAAGTGAAATATGAACTTTATCGCATAAAAGAAAACCATATAAAAAGATATTAAGAAGAAACATGAATCGCATAACTTCAAAATCGCATTAAAAAAATCAGCACAAAAAGAGACCTGGGTGTACAAGAATATTAAATTATGTCATGTGACATCTGACTTGATTTTTTTGTAATTTTATTTTTTGCTATAATGGCTTTGGCAATTTAATATTGCTAAAGCTATTAATATATGGTGTATCTGAATTTAGTTCAGTTCCATATGGCTATTTAAGTTAGATAGCTGGATTGGAAGACATATGGATGTCTGAAAATTTCAGATTTTCTATTTAATAGTTATACATTAGATAAAGTGCTGGGCTTGTCCTGGTATTTTTAATTGAATGATTGAATATTCTGGCACCTTACTGAGGATGCCATTATAAAAAACCAGTCTGAGGTTGGGGATATTCTACAGAGCTTATTAAGAGCTTGTTTTGTGAGCTCTATATATAATATAATTATATGTATACAAGTAATTATATAATTAGTTTCCAACCAGTAACCACCTAAACATTCACAGTAAATATAGCAACCAATATCTCTAACTGCTGTCAAGGCAACCTTCACACCTTTTAATAGCAAGAATGGAAATCCATTCTTACTAATAATCCATTGAATATATATGGACACTTAAAGATTGCAACTTGACTACAGAGTATGAAATATTGTTACAATGAAGTTTAAATAAACCTCTTTAAACATGAAATAAACATGTCACTATAATGCAGACTAATAAATAGTCATCTAAAACATTATTTAATGCAATACTTTTAAATTGCCCATGTATTATTTAGAAATAATAAGCGAAATAGTGCCTAAAGCTAATCTGGGATAATGATATAATTAGTTTCCAACCAGTAACCACCTAAACATTCACAGTAAATATAGCAACCAATATCTCTAACTGCTGTCAAGGCAACCTTCACACCTTTTAATAGCAAGAATGGAAATCCATTCTTACTAATGATCCATTGAATATATATGGACACTTAAAGATTGCAACTTGACTACAGAGTATGAAATATTGTTACAATGAAGTTTAAATAAACCTCTTTAAACATGAAATAAACATGTCACTATAATGCAGACTAATAAATAGTCATCTAAAACATTATTTAATGCAATACTTTTAAATTGCCCATGTATTATTTAGAAATAATAAGCGAAATAGTGCCTAAAGCTAATCTGGGATAATGATATAATTAGTTTCCAACCAGTAACCACCTAAACATTCACAGTAAATATAGCAACCAATATCTCTAACTGCTGTCAAGGCAACCTTCACACCTTTTAATAGCAAGAATGGAAATCCATTCTTACTAATGATCCATTGAATATATATGGACACTTAAAGATTCAATGGATCATTAGTAAGAATGGATTTCCATTCTTGCTATTAAAAGGTGTGAAGGTTGCCTTGACAGCAGTTAGAGATATTGGTTGCTATATTTACTGTGAATGTTTAGGTGGTTACTGGTTGGAAACTAATTATATCATTATCCCAGATTAGCTTTAGGCACTATTTCGCTTATTATTTCTAAATAATACATGGGCAATTTAAAAGTATTGCATTAAATAATGTTTTAGATGACTATTTATTAGTCTGCATTATAGTGACATGTTTATTTCATGTTTAAAGAGGTTTATTTAAACTTCATTGTAACAATATTTCATACTCTGTAGTCAAGTTGCAATCTTTAAGTGTCCATATATATTCAATGGATCATTAGTAAGTAAGTAATTATATATATATCATCATTATTATCATCAACCATTATCAATCCACTGCAAAGTGAAGGTCTCTCAAAGTTCAAACCATCTTCTTTAATCTTTAGCTTCTTTTTTCCACATCACCCCTGCACATTTTCTTATTTCATCCATCTATCTAATATGTGGTCTCTTTCTGGGTCTTTTACAATCTCTTTGAATCCAGTTTAAGATTTCAATTGTCCATCTATTATCATGTTTTCTAGCAATATGTCCAGCCCAACTCCACTTCAGTCTTTTAATTTTTTCAATGAGGTCAATAACACCTGTTTGTTCTCTTTCCCATATATTGCATTATCAATCTCTTCTTGTTATTCCTAACATGTATCTCTCCATACTTCTTTGAGTGGTCTGAAGTCTGTATTTTTTTTTTTTATTAAGTGTCAAAATCTCAGATCCATAAGTAAGAACTAGTAAAACACATTTATTAAAAACCTTTCTTTTCAAACACATAGACATATTTTCTTTTAGTATCAAGTTATTTCTACCAAAAGCACTCCAATCAAGTTTAATTCTATGATTAATTCCATCCATTATGTTTCCATCTGTATTTAATAATCTGACCAAGGTATTTGTAACTGTTAACTTCTTCTAACTCATCATAATCAATCTTTATTTTCATATTTTGAGAAACTCCATTGAATATTACTTTAGTCTTTTTAACATTTATCTTTAGTTCTACTTTCTTACTTTCATCTGAAAACTCCTGCAACATTTCCTGCAGTTCTAAAGCATTATTTGCAAAAACAACTATATCATCTGCAAAATCTAAATGACTTAAATAATCTCCATTTACTTTCACTCTTTTAGATTCCCATTTTAATTCACAAAATACTTCTTGCAGCACTGCTGTAAAAAGTTTTGGAGATATGGAGTTACCATGTCTTACACCCTTCTCAATGTTGACTTTTCTAGTATCATTATGTAATCTAATTTTTGCTGTTGCATTTTTATAAATATTCTTTAAAATATGACAATATTCTGGTTCTATACCTTGATGATTCAATACTTTAATCACTGAAGAAATGTTTATAGAAGCAAATGCATTTTCATAATCTACAAATCCAAAGCCCAATGGCAGTTTATATTCATTTGTCCTTTCTATAACTTCTCTCAATACCTGGATATGATATACTGTACTAAAACCACTTTTAAATCCAGCATGTTCTCTTGGTTGGTGGAAATTCAGTGTTCTCTGTAGACAAATTGTAATTATTTTGGTAAAAATTTTGTATAAAACTGATAAAAGGCTGATAGGTCTGTAATTTATAATATCTTCTTTATCACCTTTTTAAAACTTTAATATTGCATTCTTTCAATAAGCTGCTACATTTTTATCGTTTAGACATTTGGTATATAACTTTGCTAAAAAAAATTCTATTTCTTCACCTGCTTCTTTTAATATATCAATTATAATTCCACCATTACCTGGAGTTTCCTTTCTTCATAAATTTAATTGTATATGTCACTTCTTCATTTAAAATTCGGGGCAATTGAGAAGATGCAATAGATATAGGAGGTACTTGTTCTTTATTACTATATAATTTTCGATAGAAGTCTTCTACCCATTTCATAATGTCCTCTCTCTTTTTAGTAATAATTCCATCTTTTATTCTTATTGCAGATATAAATTTCCTATTAATACCAAATGTTGTTTTACACACTTGAGACTTTTATTCTCTTTTAAAGCTTTCCTTGCTAGTTCACAGTTATACTTTCTTAGATCATTTTCAACTCTTTTCCACACCATTTTACAAAATTCGAGATATTCAATCCTTTTTAATGCATCATTTTTGTATATCTTCATATTCCTTCTTTTCTTCATAAATTCTCTGGTCTCAGTAGAAATTTTATTGGTCAGTTGCTGCTTTTTTCTATCAGCTATCTTTGTTGCAGTTTTTAAAAGTGTACCAGTTATTCTTATATTAATTTCATTCAAATCTGAATCATGTTCAAAATCTACTAATACTTGAAACCTATTTGTAAGTTCTAATTTAAATTCATTAGAGTGTTTTTAAAGATTAGGAATATCAATTTTAAATATTGTTTTTCTTAATAATTTTTGTCTCTTTAGTTTTGCATTAACACATATCTTACATCTTACTAATTGATGATCACTTCCTGTGTTAAATATATTAAGAACATTATAATCTTGAAATATGTATTTTCTGTTAGTCAAAATATAATCCAATTCTGCTGTACCTTCATTTGGATGCTCCTATGTCCATTTCCTTTTAACATTTTTCTCAAAAAAAAGAATTCATAATATAGTTTTTTTTTCTGAAAACTCCACAAGTCTATATCCTCTCCCATTTCTATTACAATAACCAAAATTACCTACAGTATTTTCATCTTTCATTTGTTTACCAATTCTAGCATTAAAGTCTCCCATAACAATTTTAAAATGTTGTTTACTTTAATCAAAAGCCTTTTATACCTCCATATAAAAACCTTCTATAACTTCATCACTATGAGAACTTGTTGGGGCATAAACCTGAATTATCTGTATTTGGTATCTGCTATTAAGTTGTATAACTAATCTTGTCACTCTCTCCGATACACCATCAATCTCCACAATATTGTTCTTCTATTTTTTATTTATAATGAATCCTACTCCACTTGTATTTCCTATATTTGTGCCTTTATAATAGAGTATATGTCAACTTTTTGAATCAGTTGTCTCTTCACCCTTTCTTTTAACTTCACAAAGTCCAATAATGTTCCATTTAATATAAGACAGTTCTTCTTCTAATTCTTGCAATCTTCCTTCACTTAAAAGTGATCTGCAGTTGTAAGTACCTAAATAAAAAGTCGTTATCATTATAAGTATAATTATATATATTAGTATGAAAACATATTTCAGCATTCTCTCAAGAATCACATGAATATGAAGGAAAGGTACCTAAGTTTATTTAATAATTATACAATTATACTGCATGGAGAATATTTATTTTGTGTGAATAAATTAATCTTGTGTCAATGAGATTGAATTTAATAAATGGTTATATTGACTTAAAATTTTTGTAGTTTATTTTTTTAGTTATTTATAATACCAGCACAAACAAAGGATTGGACATACCATTATTAGATTTTATTGGTATGGATGGCTGAAGCATTGGAGAGTGGAGTAGACTGAAGTCTGTTTATTAAAGTTTGAAGATTTTTTATCTTAATATAAACCAAGTACTAATTGTATACATGCGTGGGAGATGATGATGTGAAGCAACTGATGAGTTCTGGTTCAGCATGCAGTAGATATAGTATTGGTGATTTTTTTTTTTATGAATATGTGGTCATGTGTATTGGATATATGAGATGAATGGATAGCTAAAGGGAACCTGAAAGTCTGTGTTCAAATCTTCTATATTACATTCAAATCTTAAGTATATGAATTAGGCTTGTATTTCAAAAATATTATTTATAGTATGTTTTTAAGATTGAAGTGAATTTTGTTGAGTAATACTCATTCCTTAGTGAAATATGAGAGATGATCTATCTCTAAACTTGCTGTAGACAACATTTATGGTTATAAAAAATGGTTATTGTCTTTGTATCATATATATATATATATATATATATATATATATATATATATATATATATATATATATAATACTATTATTCTTCAATACCTATATTCCTTTGAAGTTATCTATGTAATATTCTAATTAAATATTAATAAATACAGTAAAATAAATATATATAAAGTACATCTTTAAAAGTTTTTATATCCACCTAGGAGCGCTTTCGACTAGCTTTGTAGTCTTTGTCAACTAACACTAATTCTTTTTTAAGGTATCTTCATACACACTTTCAAAGTCTAACCTACCCACAATTCATTGATTTTTACATATGCTGCCATGTAAAAATCAATGAATTGTGGGAAGGTTGGACTTTGAAAGTTTGTATGAAAATATCTTTAAAAGGAATTAGTGTTAGTTGACAAAAACTACAAGCTAGTCGAAAGAGCTCCTAGGTAGATCTAAAAACTTTTTAAGTTGTACTTTATATACATTTATTTTACTGTATTTATTTATATTTAATTACAAGATTATATGTATATATTAAGAGATAAAGCATTTCTCTTATTTTGGTAACAAAGTATGTACATGTATTTTTCTAGTTATGCCACTGAATAAATAGGCAATAGCATATAGAATTGCTGCCATATTATTTTGAACAATGGTATTTGTAGAAATATATTTACAGTTCAGTCTGAATAAATTATATTTAAAGGAGTTAAGTTTAAATTATTTGAATAACCCACCTAAGAAAACATATTCATGATTTTATTTAAAAATTTTATTCTCTAATAACCAATTTTAGACTTTATAATGTATAACCTTTGTTATTATTTATGTAGAATTAAATATAATGCATAGAATAGGTATCATATTTATGAATGCTTCCTCCATATGTATAAATGTTGTACTTATTTAATGTTACCTGTAAGAATCTAAAAATAATAAATATAACCAATCATATTCTAAATTAATAATATTATTAATTTTTTTGTTTATATATGTAATATATGCGGGTTCGAACTCAGACTTTCACATGACCCACTACTCTCAGTGCCATCTCATATTGCTGACCCACCTGATCACACACATGTTGAAAAGATAAATAATCACCAATATATGTATTTCATGCTAAACCAGAAATCATCAGTTGGTCTAGATTACTATCCTCACACATATATACAATCAGTGCTCAGCTTTATATTAAGATAGCCAATCTTCATACTTTAATGAACAGGCTGTATGTATGAGGATAGTAATCTAGACCAAATGATGATTGCTGTTTAGCATGAAATACATATATTGGTGATTATTTATCTTTTCAACATGTGTGTGATCAGGTGGGTCAGCAATATGAGATGGCACTGAGAGTAGTGGATCGTGTGAAAGTCTGAGTTCGAACCCCGCATATATTAATGTAAATAAAATTTAAATTTCTTTATTAATTCAACTTGGCATTTGCTTTTTTATTTATTTATAAGTTCATATCGCTTATCCTTTCTTCATTGATCATGTATCAATTGTAACTTCGATAACATGTATACTTAGTTTACATTTACCCTGAGATATTTAAATAAACATTTAGTTATTTAGAAGAATGCTTAGAGTACATATTCAGCCATAACATCCTTGGAAAAATTAGGATTCCACATTATACATATACACTGGAAAATATTAAGAATATTAGAAGTGTAAACAAATTTATTTATAGTATTATAGGTGAATTCAAATTTAGGCTATCACATTATTTATTCATTGAATGTAGTTAGGATTCTAAACATCACATGATCACCATTTTTTACTTTGGCTTGCACTGAGTGGCACTACTGTATGGAGAGTTTTGCCTGTTTAATTAGGATTCTATAAAATGCCATTTGATTTACAAATTTCATCCTGATTGTGTTAGACAATCCTCATTTTATATATGTGCTTTGAGTCTGAATTACTTAAGGATTATTAAATACAGTTATTTGGCCTCCCTCATTATGTTAGGCAATTAATTTACAGTTACAACATATATAAGAAAGATCACATGTCTTCAAAATGAACTGCAGAAAGATGGTTATTTATGTATTGAAATGATTTATTATATAAATCAAAAGCTGTGAATCATAGGCATATGCATTTCGAGTTGTAAAATATTATATAAAAATATAACAGAGATAACAACTAAACATATGAATTCTAATATTTTCTGATAACTTAGATATCAGATGACTTTGAAAATTTATTTATTTGAAATGTCTATTTTTTTCTAAATCTGCAATATATATATATAAATTTTTTATTGCAATATTTTTTAAAAAATATAATAACTATGATATATAACTTACTTGTCATGATGAATAAAAACAAGTGCTGATATTTAACCAATAAAATTATGTTTCCACATGTTCTCTTCCAATGTATAAACGAAAAGGCAGAGAAGGCCAAGAGAAAATATATGTGATGTGATGCGATGTGATGCACTGTGACTTCTCCTTATATGAAAGTCAGGAATCTCTCAGCAACTATGCCCAGAGAAACCTGTTAACCACTTTTATCTCCCCTTTCCATTCTCCACCCTAAGTTTTCCCATAATCTACTCCATCCCATTTCCACAACATAATCTTTGTCAACTCCATGGCCTTCATATCTAAATCCCCCTTATCTTTTCTCAAATCCAGCATAAAAACCAATAACCCACTTTCTGTATAATCGCGTAATATCTCACTAATTAAAACTGCCACCTATAGCAAATTTCACAAAGTAATATCTGAATACTATACACATGTGATGAAATCAAACCCCACAAGTTGAATACTGCTGAATATTGTAAATGCAAACATTAAAATGTAAGAACACACTGCATGCAAATTGGGCTAGGTGGAACAGCTAATGAGAATGACTAACGACAACTCAGAAAAACTTAGAAACAAAGAGAAGAGGATATGAAAGGAAGTTGATCAGTTAATATGCTTTAAATTTGTTTAACACATTGAACACCGAATGGGCCTATGGATTTACTGACTTTTTTTTAGATATACACCTGGGTCTCGTTTTACACGATAGATAGGTTTCTCAGAAAACACGCGCAAATGAAATTGCTCAAAAATAGACGTAACTTACCTTGAAAAAGGGGGGATATGGACTGTGATTTTTCAAAAATCATGTAAAAGCAAAGCATTCATGCAAAAAAAAAAAAAAAATAAGGAAATAAAATATGACTAATAAAAAATTTCAAATTTGAAAAAAATTGATACAAGACAAACTTTTTTTAACTATAATATTTAATTTTATTCAAAACAATATATTTTTATGCATAATTTACAGTAATTTATATTTTTTTATACACATTTTAATTATTATCACTATTTTCCGATAAACAGGTTCGTTTGCAAACTGATAAAAAATCAGATTCTTCACAAGAGGAAATACAACTAGTGCCAACATCACTCTCACGTTGTGTTAATGGTTTTCTGGTGACAACATAATTAGTAATTAATCTAACAACTAAAAATTAAATTCTTATTTTTGTTTTTAATTTTTTAATTTTCAATTTTAATTGTGCCTATTGCTATTACTCATCTTTTAAAAATAAACTTGCGGACACTAAATGATTACATTCTTTTTTAAAAAGCAAAAACAGAATGTGATTTAAAATGCAAAATTAACACGCGCAATGTTTGAACAAATTTACATTATAATCTTGTAAAATTTAATATGTGTATACATAAAATGTGGAAATCATGATTTTAATTTCATTATTGCATAAAATCTTACTATTATAAAGCACTGAAAATATTGAAATTACTAAGATGAAAGTCGAATTCCAATAATGTGCTATTACTTTCAATATGCACGAAATTTATTATTTAAAGTAATAGCGCATTATCGGAGTTCGACTTCCGGTGAAACGTGAATCGCGTAACTTCAAAATCATGTTAAATAAGTCCGCGTAAAAAGAGACCCAGGTGTATACAATTTTTTACCAGAAATTCTGGAGTTAATGAAGTGTTAGGAATGACAACAGTCTATTTTTCAACTTAATTCCCTAACTAGTAAAGGTTTGACCATCATTGCCATCCAAGGTGTCTAAGTACAGAGAGAGACTATCTTTTGCCACTATAGATGTTGTTTATCTATTTAAAATGTATCACTCATACTGCAGATTAGGGCGCCATCTATAAAGAAATATCTATAGATTAGGTTCAAATCCCTCTCTAGCTTCTTAAATAGTACCTCCTCCATTTACCCACTACTAATTCAAAACAATACGGCAATGCATCACAAAATGTGTGTGTGTGTAGATATATATAACTAGGTTTGAAATGAGAGAGAGAAATGAACAACTACTGAAAATAATATAAATATAATAAAACAAAATTTATTGGTAACATGTTCACACCTTATACAATTCTTAGGCATGAATCCAATGCATAAATATAAAATATACATATATATCTTAGAAGAGTATGTATACATATCAGAAAAAAATATTTAATATTCTTACATCCAATATAAAACAATCAAATAATAATTATAATT
Source organism: Epiperipatus broadwayi (assembly GCA_028023455.1). Taxonomy (NCBI): domain Eukaryota; kingdom Metazoa; phylum Onychophora; class Udeonychophora; order Euonychophora; family Peripatidae; genus Epiperipatus; species Epiperipatus broadwayi. The sequence goes on from JAQFVV010007894.1 coordinate 31,033, forward strand.
ATATAAATAAACAATGACAAAATATAAGACAATTGATAATAGATATGTACAAGTTATTATAATTATATAAATAAACAATGACAAAATATAAATTAATTGGTAACAGATATGTACAAATTATAATAATATTATAATAAATATTAGCTATTAATAATTGAAGAAGAAATTAATTCTAAATTCTATTTGCTTTAAGATTAGTAAAAAAAAAACGTCAAGAAGGGATTAAAAAAATTAAATACATGTTTAATGTGAGAATAAACTGTTAAAAGTATTTAGAGAATATTAATATTAAGTTTAATATTTGGGTATTAATATTATTATTTCTTTTATAAAAGCCTTTTATTTTAAATAAAATTTTTATCGTATCATAGTATAAGAATTCTGATTTGACACTTTACTAAAAATATAATTTTGGAACACTTTTTAAAAACTGACACCTAAAACAAATTTTAAGGTTTAAGGTTTCATGTGATATACTTTTCTAAAGTTATTCTCCAGATACAATGACTGTATGACTAGATTATGCATTCGTTGTAAATAAACTGACAGAACTCACGTGAAAGAGACAGGTACTACTAATTCTAAACCCTCAATTATTGTTGCATGTTGTAATGAGACACTTTTAAAATTGACATCTGCAGGAAACAACATAATTCCAAGTTTAGATGGTTAGTGCACTAATTACCTTTTCTCCATTCTAACATAGTGTAATTTTTAACTATTGCCTGGTTTTCTGTATTATCAGTGATAATAATTCATAAGTTAACTCTATTGTTCTAATCAGCTTCATTTTGTTTTGAATGCTATTAACCAGAGTTTTTTCTTTTGCTGGATGAGATGATCAAAAAAAATCTGGCATATCTCACGTTTGTTTACAAACGCTATTCCAGATTATACATAATATAACTTTTCTTTATTATTACAAATTAATTTAAACAAAAACATTACACTTTCTCCTTCTTTTTAAAAAAGTAAACAAGAATAAAAAAAAATAGCTTGTGACTTTTGTAGAGAAAAAAAAATTCCGACTCGACTACTTTTGTTTATATTTAACTTTTTTTTTTTTTTTAATATTTCTATTTTATTGTGTGGGCAAAACGTTTGTAAAATCAGATTAGCTTTATTTTAAAAAGTAGTCTGAATTGTTGCAATAAATCAAAGCAGTTAGACTTGTTGCAAATATAATTTCAATGAAATTAAAACTATACTTGCTATGTCTATCATCACCTCAGATAAGTAAATGGGTGCATATATAAATACTCCAGAATACAATCTACAAAATATAATTATATACACAACTTTTCACTTCTTCTTTTTCTTTTTAGCTATAGCCAGACTATAGAAGTTTATCCATAATGAGTAGCAATTAAACATTAATATTTAAATTTTTAAAATCATCCAGAACTACCGTTCCCACGTGAATGGCCAAATTTCCATAAATTATGTATATTCACAAATTACACAGTTTATTTAATGCATTACCTGTCATATTTATAAAATATGATTCTTTGATTTTTTCTTTTCTTCTAGCCATTTTCTATATGTAAAATACAAATATTATCAAATCAAAAATCACCATTAACAAGTCACTGCATGTTCCGTAAATACAGAATTATACATACCCATATAATATACATAATTTATGGAAAGTTGGCCATTGACGTGAGAACGGTTATGTATGAATTTAATGAGATTTAAATATTAAGGTTGATTGCTACTCAAGCTAGCTGGCTATAGCTAATATTCAATTATTTATTTTATATAGACATATTAAATTTTATAGGGTATTCTAGAGTATGTTATTATTATATGTGTTTTGTATGATTTTATGTATATATATGATTGTAAAAAGGAATGATGATATGCAGTAATAATTATTTGTCAGACTTATATTTAAACTAAAAGCATAACTACTTTTGATTTAAAACTCTAGATATTATTAGTACATTAAGTTAGATGTAAATAAAGATTGTGATACACATATAGAACTCTACAAAAATCAAGTCAGATGTCACATGACCTAATTTAATAAGCTTGTATTTACAAATGTTATATATAGAGCTCACAAAATAAGCTCTTAAATTGCCTGACTCATCCAAAAACGAGAAGATTTGATGTCACTCTAAATCGGCTACTTTTTATCCCACGTATAAATATTATACGTCATTCGAAAGAAAATCAAAAGTTCTATAAGATGGTGCCCTCTTCAGAATTATTTTACAAGTAAAAAATCAATAAAAATGACCATATATGTCAAACAAAACCAAAGCACTGCCTCCTCATCACCTTTTCTTGAATCTTATTGGCTGTCCAACTTCTGTCAGAAAGGGAAATGGCTGCCAAAAAGTAAAAAGTTATGTTCGTTTTGATTTTTATTACAAAAATGATAAACGAATGTTTACAACATTTTAAACAATATTTGAATTGAATTACAAATTATTATTGATAAAATAATACTAAAAATCAAATTATTTTAGAAAAATAGTTAAGATATTACCAAGAATTATTTATTTATTGCTACATATTGATTGTAACGTTAAAGTGAAAAAAAAAATTGCTGACGTAATCTTTTTTGGTTGGTTGAATAGCGGTTACTGTTATTTCACCGCAATTGAATATTTTTTAAATTATAAATCAAATTTTATTTTTGAAAAGACTTTCGTTTGCTTTCGTAATCTGACAATTCAGTAATATACTTTTTACAAATGAAACTAATGTATTTATATTATTAAAAGTGATCTATTTTAACAATAGATTTTGTTAAAGTTGTGAGTTGGCCAATTAAAAGTTTTGATTTTTAACTCATTCGGCCAATTAAATAATAATCGCTGAAAGGGTTAACAAGCTTGGCAGAATATCCCCAACCCCAGACTGGTTTCTGCTACTGGCATTGTCAGTGAGGCACTAGGATATTCAAGCATTAGATTAAAACTACCAGGACAATCCCACACTTTATCTAATGTATAACTATTAAATAGACAATCTGAAATTTTCAGACACCCATATGTCTTCCAATCCAGCTATCTAACTTAAATAGCCATATGGACTATTAAGGCTTTGGTGATTTTATATTTCTAAAGCTATTAATATATGGTATATCTGAACTTAGTTCAGTCCCATATGACTATTTAAGTTAAATAGCTGGATTGGAAGACATATGGGTGTCTAAAAATTTCAAATTTTCTACTTAATAGTTATACATTAGATAAAGTGCTGGGCTTGTCCTGGTATTTTTAATCTAATGCTTGAATATCCTAGCACCTCACTGATGACACCAGTAGCAGAAACCGGTCTGGGATTGGGGATATTCTGCAAAGCTTGTTAAGAGCTTATTTTGTGAGCTCTATATATAACATATATAACTCTTTACAGTAGAGATTTATTTTTTATAAAAGTATTTAAATCATTGTAAGCTTTCACATTTACAGGTGTAAATAATTTAAATTTGAAGGTAAGTCAGACAAAGTTACTCTTACAAAATGGAATGAATTCAGTTTGCAACTGACCATTTTAATTGGTTGCGGTCTTAAATAAATTATAGATAAAATTTACCTCAGTAAATATAATTATATTTAAAAAAATAAATACATATAACATGTATATTTTGATCCTTTAACATTATACTATGCAGAGTATGCTTTCAATTAACTAGAAGTCTTATTCATAGCTATAGTTATCCAAGAAAATTATGAAATTTATAGAAGAGGGACAAAAGTGATGATTTATGTAAAATTTGATTGTAAAATATAAATGAAGTGATTTAAATTAGCCACTTTTTTGTCAGGGGGATGCATGATTCTTTCTTGCTGATTTGCATGCATGTTGTTGGCACTGTGCCAAGCCTCTTTAACTTTGTGTTTAGCATCATTTTTTTCATGCAAACAGTAGAAGCAGATTTGGATTCAAAGCTATGACCATGTTTAGAATCATGTTAAAAAAAATAGATTTAATATCCAATATTAGTCTTTGATTCATTATATTGATATCTGTGCTGAGCAATCCTTATAGAGAGATTAACATAAGATTCTCCCATAATAATCAGCATTGTAGTTTGTGTTGTTGCATATAATTTTATACACAACTTGGGATATCTGCTGTGGAAGCAGGTTATCTTCCATGTTATTAATCAGATGATTTAGGATGAGAGGGGCATGAAGACCAACTCTGTATGTTTCTGTGTAGCTTTTCTTAAACTGTAAGTAGCCCCTGATAGGTATGGAAGTGATATCCAGTGTTTGTTATCAGCTTGAGTAGGTCTGTTCCTATTTTATTATCGAATGTTTTAATGATGTAAATAAGAACTGAATATGTGTATCCAATATAACATAAATCATCGATGTGTTTTAATATTAGTTGATTCAATTTGAATACCAGGGACTACTCATATTATATACAATTCTATGCTGAAACATACAGAGTTGGTCTTCACACTACTCCCCCTTGAATTGCCTGATTAACAATATGAAAATAAGCTGCCTTCAGAGCAAGTTTCCCAAGTTGTGTATATGCAACAACACAAATGAAGTTTATTATGGATAATCTCATGACAATCTCTACAAGAACTGCACAATACAGATATCCTTACAATCATAGCTTTGAACCCACATCTACCAGTATTGTCTGCTTGGAGAGAAATGATGCTAACACAAAGGTAAAAGAGCTTGGCACATTGCTAACAACATAGACACAATTAACGAGAAAGAATCCTGCATCCCCTATCAAGAAAGTGGTTAATTTAAATCACTTCATTTACATCTTATAATCAAATTTGATGTAAATCACCACTTTTGTGATTCTTCTATAAATTTCACAAATTTCTTGAATAACTATAGCTATAAATATGATTTACAGTTAGTCAAAAGCATGCTCAGCATACTATATTGTTAAAGTATTAAACAAGTGTTTCTTAGAATACATGTTACTTGTATTTATTTTTTGAATAACACTTTTCAAAAAAGTTTATAAAGATTGGAATTAAATTATACTTTTAATACTTAAACAATAAAATCCATAAAAAATTTAAATTAATACATAGAACACATTACGAGAAAGACTTATTTATATGTACAAAAATATTAAGGAATTTGTATATAAACTATCTATGCCCATCTTACACATTTAGTATCTACAGCATTAAATAAAAAGAAATTCTAAATTTAGTATAAAGATATGATTTACAAAAATACAATTACAAAGAGTGATTTTGAAATTGGAAATTTTAATTGGTTACTGATCTAGTCAAATCATAATCAAAGTTTATCTAAAAACCATAGAATATTCCATTATCTTTTTAATATTTACTTCTACAAAATGAATACAATTTTTCTTATATATATATTCCTAATATGCATGATATTTAGATAAAGGTTTTTGCAAGTAAATAATTTTGAGATTTGATTGATTGCTTTGTCAAACTTTATTCCAGTTAAAATATTTCACAGTGAAAAAATATCGCATTGACTTTTATAATCATATATATATAATAAGAGTACTTCCTATATATATATTGAATTAAATATTTTCTTGGATTGGCATTATAATAAAGAATAGAAATAAGATAATGTCCATGTAAACAGAAATAATCTTTAACCTTTGATGTCATGAAAAAATTATTAATTACTACTAAGTGACAATCCCTGAAGCCAAACCAGTTTTTCACTTATAATTCAAAATTAAGACAGAACTGTTTTAATATATAATCTATATACTCTTCAGAGATGGCTGATCTTTTCTTATAAAAGCTATTTTATTATGCTAGACTGAAGAGTATTTCAATTATATATTGTAGCATTAGTTAACACTTGGATGTTTCACATTAAATATTTTAGAACTGTGAACACTTCACATGTTTAAAATAAATATTACATCCTGTTTATAATTATAGTAAAGGCAAGATAAACTAAATTTTTTTTATTGCAGGTGCTTTAAAATGCAGTTCAAGTATTAATAGCTGCTTAGTAACACATTTACTTCCAACTTTAATCAATCCATTAAATAAGATGTTATATAAACACTCCATACACAATAAAATATAGTTTGTTAGAATTAAATAAATATTAAGAAGTCAAATAAAATTTAAACTCGTCTATGTTAGGACAGAGAATAAACTAAAAACAATTTTCTTTAACTTATACAGCAAAAGTTTGTCCAGAATTTGTTACAGTTCATTTTAAGGATTTTTGTATGCTAATATTTCTATCACAATGATATGCATTTATTGATTCGATAATTATGTCTCTTCCTTTACAATTTTTTATAATGTCCTTTATTAATCTTAATGCCTTTAAAATTTAAGGTTTAATAATTTTCCTACCTTTTTGAGTAGTTCTTTATTCTAAATAGCTTAGTTGAATTTACAAGGGTTGAGGTTAGACTTTAGACAGTTGGAAGTATTTATTTTTTTCTGCTTGAATATGCCAATAACTGCTTGATGTAGCTTGAAAAAAACTAGAATCTAGATTGATTAATTTTAAGAAAATTGACTCAATATAGGTTTTGAGCTCTTGTTTTTAACACCTTTGATAATCTCTTATTTTCATAAATTTTATGGCCTCATTTTAATTACATGAACTTTAAAATCATTATTACTTATTTGATTGAATTTTCAAAATATTTTAATCATTAAATTGCTTGAATTTTTCCATTATTTTTGAAACTCATATCTCAAAACATTCTTAATCTTCATATTAACTTATTTTAAATTTAATTATTTAAAATCTAATTTTTTAACATTAGTATATTTAATTAAGTTGTTTTACCATGCATTTATACATTCTTTTAATGCTTAATAAGAGAAAATGTTTTAACATAGTTTATTTAACTTATTAGTTTTTCTTAAATTTAAAGACTTTTAACAAACCTATTATACTATTTACTAATATTTTAATATATGATATTTAATAATTTATTTTAACATTTGAACATTACATATTATTATTACATTTAATGCTTTATTTTAAAATATTTGTTCTACTTTATATCATTTTCTCTAAAACTTCTGAATACTATATTTATTGACATCTTCACAACAACACTAAAATTCATCTTATAGTCATGTAGAAGATCAGATGGCTGATGATGAAATGAAGAAGTTATCCCATTTCAATGTATATATACAATCATTAAAAAATCACATATTTTGTTTGTTTTAATTGGTCCTTGAAAATGTTTAAGTGGAGAAAACTATCAGAAGTGTAAACTAGTGATATCAATCAATTTAAAATATGTTTAGATAAATTGTGCAATTAATTTAAATATTTTTTCTTTCTGATTAAAATGTTTCAAAAAAACCTTGTAATAATTGTATGAGTCTTAATATTGAAGTATGCATATGAATATAAGCACTAGAGTTGTATTTATATATTGGACTATTTCCATTACCTAATATAAGTATTGACTGTCTTTAAAATTTTTTTTATTTAAATCTTCCAAATACATTCAGCTGTCAGTAATAGCACATTAAACAGGTTAGTATATGCACAATGTTTCGAGAGGTATTATTCTCCCATCTTCAGGTATTGCTGGCTTGACTAGTGACAGTACTAGCATGGAAATTGAACATGTACCCTTAGATTCTCGAATATTGAATTTTAAAGTAACACTCTAACCATGCCCAAGAATCTAAGGGTCCAGGTTTGATTTCCATGTTTGACATGTTGAAGAAGGGAGAATAATATCTTTTGAAACATTTGTATATATTAACCTGTTTGATGTGCTATTATTAACAGATGAATGTATTTGGAAGATTTAACTGAAGTTAAATTTTTCTAAAGACTTCCAATACTTATATAAGATGATGGAAATAGTTCAATATAAAACTAATACACCATCACCACAAACCTTTAGCAAAATACTGCACATTGGGGTTATTCTTATTACATATTCTATTTTGTTGAGTTAATGTTGATAATGTTAAATTAAGAGACATCTTAGTCATCCCAATCAGTAACAATAATCAGTTTAAAATATTTTTAGATAAATTGGACAATTGATTTGAATATTATTCCTACTGGCCAAAGTGTTTCAGACAACCTCTGTATAAACAAATAAGGTAATAAGAAGAGATACCTGCTCTTTTCTTGTTAAAAATATTGCTTCACGCTGGGCTGGAGAGAATTTTAATTACTTATTGCAACAATTGCAGTAGCTTTAATTTCAAAATACAACTATTTTCAATTGTAATCATTTATTTGTGTGAAGAGTTTTTTCCAAGTCCAGTTTCTTCAATCTATCACTTTAGAAAATATCCTTGGATCAGCCATATGTCTCACACACAATCTTTTTTAAGATTTCAAAATTTTGGGGATTACAGTTTTAATTCTCAAATATTCAACTATTATCATTTTTTCTCACAATATAGACATACCAGCTTCATTTCAGCTTCTTGTTTTGATTCTGCAAATAACCTCATGTTATCACAGCATAAACAATGGTGATCATATGATGTTTAGTGGTTTAACCTCGTTTTATCTTGAAAGTTAGGGATTTAATCATCTAAATCACTTTATTAATAATTATAGTTGAACATTTCTTATATATATATATAATTTCAAATGAAATAAATGTAATAATCAAGATATTCTAGAATAAATACTAAAACATTTCTCATGCTTATGTAAAATACAAATAGCCAGCTTTTGACATTTTCCGCCATCTTGGAAGTATCATAAGCTATAGCAAAGATTTTATTTGTATTTTATATAAGCATATGGAATTTTTTAGTATTTATTCTAAAATATTTTGATTATATATATATTCATTACTGCAATTCTCACATAGCCATGGATAAAGTAAAATTGTAAATAACTTCTAAGTTGCATTTTGATGAAACGTGTTTTATCAGTTGATTCAAGTGATTATATCATTAAATGACTGTAGCTATTATTTTTATTTATTTATATATATTTACAAAGTTATGTACCGTATCACTAAGATAATTTATCATAGATATATTATTATTTTTACTATTTTCATTAATTATTACCCACAATTTGTTCTTATAATTATTTTATGCATAAAAATCTTATATAAAGATTGTTTTCAATCACTTGTATGATATAAATGTCATCAAAAGTATATATGGAACACATTTATTTATATATATTTAAAAATAACTACATAGTGTTAAAATACAAAATCTACATATTCATGCAAGCAGATTCTTTTAAAAAGATTGTTATAATAGAAGTTTTGAAAATAATACATCAAGTTTTTAATTTTAATGATGTTTGATTTTTTACAAATATTTAGTCCAATTCAATAAATTTAATATTTTCTGTATTCTAAAATAAAACTTGAGATTATATTTATATTTATAAGCCGATAATATTCACTAGCTAGATCAAGCTTATTATATGTGTGGGGGTAGATATGTGTATATATATAAAAGACATATGAACCCACAAAATATGTCTTTTATATATGCAACCCGTGAAAATCTTCGTTTCAACATTATTAATCTCTACGGGGAGGAAATTTTTAAACAGCTTCGATTTTTTTAACATGGATGAACCCGCAAAATATGTCTTTTATATATGCAACCCGTGAAAATCTTCGTTTCAACATATATATATAAACATTAAAAGGTTAAAGCTAACCTAATCAATAAAATAATTAAAATTACCCCAACTTCAAAATTAAACCAACTTCAAAATTAAACCAGACTAATCAAGCAAAATAAACTATAACACAACCAGTCGTTTCACTGTGAAAAGCAGATTTCTCAAGTGCAAAGAAATAAAAACTTTCCAACAAATATATACTAACTCTTACCCATAATTTCCAATTACATTCCACACACTTGTTTAAGACTTCTTTTAATATTAAGGATGTAATTGAGAATGGTGGCTAATAATAAAAACATCATATATAAGGCGTTACATAGCATTGATACTAAAAAGTAAAAAGAGGATAAAATTGATAATTCAACTAATTATAGAGTGATTTTACGTTACATTAAAGAAATCATTGATAAAATCAGTAGAAATCTATCTAATTTTAACATAAAAACTACCTTTTCCACTAGCAAAAAAAATGGTGATTTTTCCATAAATCTAGAGGCAAAGTACTTTGGGAATATTAGGGTGTTTATGAATTTCCAATGTTTACAGTGCTCAAAAAGCTATATAGGTCAGTTTAATAGATGAATTAATGACATAATTAATGAACATAAAAGACCTTTAATCAGAAGTTAAATACACCAGCTTTTACTTTACATTTTTTTTTTGGAAACTGGTGACAAACATGATTTTAATAATGCTAAAATACTTACTAATTTGAAAAAGTATGATTTGAGAATCATGAGAGAGTTGACAGAAATATTAAAAAGACTACCTGGTTTAAGTAGGGCTGATGAAGCACAACACATTCCAGCCTTATGGAGACTACTTACTTTATATCTTTCTTCTAATATAAACTTGTAATCAGTTAATGGTGAAACTGAGGAAAAGAAACATTTTGTTAATTCATGTATTCTGAATGGTCAATTACTTCATGCTCAATCTCATTCTTTATCTCACACTCAATCTCATTGCTATTTGAGATCTAATGGTTTTTCTTTGAAATGCTAATCTTAACAATGGTGGATGCTATCTCATTGAAATGTTGGGAAATAACCAAAAATAACATACACTTTAACCTCAAAACTACTTTATTTACATCATATAACCATGAAAACATTAAATTAATGGACATTTTATTTGCATATATACATTAAATAAATCTTAAAGCATTTTCTGTTATAAATAAAATATAATGAAGACAGTTATTGCTAAAAAATATTATCAGTAATAATAATTTTTAATTTGCGAAGTGCAGATAGTTGAAAATTGAAATAAATTGAGATACTGCTGAATCTCACTGCACTCATTAAAATACCTATCCGACAGCCAATCAGATGTCATGATAGCAAATGACAATCAAACCCAAACACACAACAAAGATATGACTGGCTTAGATATATAGAAAGAAAAGTTGAGAGAAGGGTGGCCGCTCTTTTCTCATAAAATCTTTGTTGTGTGTTTGGATTTGATTGTCATTTAGATGGCTATCATGACATCTGATTGGCTGTCGGATAGGTATTTTAACAAGTGCAGTGAGATTCGGCAGTATCTCAATTTATATCAGTAATAATGTTTATCTGTAGTTGATGAAAATATTTTAATATAATTAGATCAGTTGTTTGGACTGTTGTTATAAGGGTACATTTGCATATATTTACATATATTTACATTTCAGCTTTTGAATAATTTGCTAAATCTTGTAATATAATTGTAAACAGCATTTTTGTAAATTTAATGAACATACTAATAAATAAGTTTTTATACCAAAATAATATTTGGCTATGGATTGTATTTTGATATTAATAAATGGTGGGATTAATAATTAAACTTTTAATTACACATTGAATTTTAACCAAACAAATAAACAAACAAAAATCAATGAAGAATATATAAATATAAAAATAGGATATAAACTGAAAATAGCAAAAGAATAGATATGCCTTAATGACATTTCTAACAATTTTTCTCATAAAATGGTTTTAATAAGACATTAAAATTTTATAATTCATTATATTTTATTAAAAAAATTAAAAAAAAGTTGTAATTTATTTACTTATTAAAAAATAATTAAAATATCAAATTTGTTGTTACAGATTTGTCTGATAAATTCTTAATACTGTGTACATCAGCAGTCGACATTAAATGAAGATCTTTAGCTTTTTCTGAAGGAGTATAGTTCATGTTTCTGTCATTGGGTGTCACAGGAGATTCACTTGGAAAATTTGTAAAAGTCACCAGCTCTGTACCTTCATCACTTCTATTTCTGTAATAAATAATAATAATAAATTCAAAATATAAAAAATATACAGTAATAACAATAAATATTATCATATGTAAAAAAATATTACATACATGCATCTTTTTCACTATATATATGCTAAAATAAAGTTGCCTTGACAACAGTTTGAGATTGTTGCTTGTTAATCGTATTGGGATGGTCTAAGTGTTGACTGGTTTCTAATGCTTATATATAGATATAGTATAAAAATAGTGCTTCTAATATACAAAAACTGGATTGATAAACTATCTTCTTGTCAATTATAACATTGCATTGTTCTCTATTTCCAGAAGGAAGTTTTTACCAGTATAAAATGAACTTATTTGTATTTCTGGTAAAGGATATCCAATTTGACAAATGACTATAATAAGAATGAACTTTCACATCAGTATGGATATTAATAAAGTCATCGTCAATATAATTGACAAATAGTCATTTTATTAATGTTATGGGTAGAAATTAACATTGTTTTGTGAAGTTAAAATGCCACATACATTCACCCTTATTATATAGATCAGAATCATATCGGCTATTCTTATAAAAATTAAAAAATACAAATTAAATGTGCTCATTTTAGATTTTCAGAAAAAAAGACTAATTCTAACAATAGAAGATGATATAAAAGAGAGAAATAGTACCCAAATAGCTTATTGATGCCATGACATATATATATTCAACCAGGTTCAAATATGTGCATTCGAAACACCGGCCTCTTAGGCAGAGAAGAACATACTCGGAGAGTATGTATGCCCAAACGATAGCTATAAAATATATAACTAGCATTACATTTCCAGGACATAACTTCTTCTCGGCTGTTGAGTTCAACACCAAGTTCAAAGCACCTTTTTTTTGTTTGTGTATGAACACTGGCGCCAGCTATCTATTCAAGGATGAATAAATAATGCACTTTGAGCAATGGCCACTAACTCAATGCCTAAATCCACGACTAGCTCAGCTGTTTGTAATCACTAACAGTTTATACATAATTAGTGGTTAAAAGACTTGATAAAAAGAATTTGATAAAAGGAATTGATAAAAAGAATTGACCGACAAATAAAGTTTAATTTTAAAGATAATTTATTAACTAACATTTATTTACTAAATTTAAACATTTTATACTTCTAATAAAACACACATATATTTTAAATTAACATTTCTAAATAGTTTAAATATTCCTATAGATTTAATAACAGAACACTCTAATTTAACTAATAAATATTGATATAATGATCACGCACATATTAACTCGCACACACATAATAATAATAAAGTATTACATAGCATTTGAAATTTAACCACACATATCAATAGTTCATTTATGTATGATATAAAGTTCATATAATTAGACTCTTGAAAGATTCGTATGAATTAATGCAATGCAATGGCTATTACAGTATAAACGAAATAAGCAAATGTTTTTACCTAGGATTTTGAATATAGACATAGAATTTTGTTCTCTTTGAAGGCTACTTTCGGTGAGAATATTTCCATTATGAATGCTTACCAGCCAGCTGGGACTTTTCCTTGATGAGTTTCCTGATTTTCACAATTATTACTATTGGAGACAATTAGATATTGACGGAGATTTTCTAAGTTGTTACGTTGACATTATTTCACGGGCAGATCTTGCTGTTTTCATCAGACTTTTTAGGCTGTGGAGAGGCGTGAATTTCCAAAATCTTCTCAACACTGCATTTTGTTTGTTAACTGCTCAATTAATTTCTGAACTGCACTACTCAATTACTTTGTGAACTGATTGTCTCAACTGATTGTCCAATAAAATATTCAGTATTTATACCAATGAAGTGTTTTCTTTTCAATATCCTCTGGCAAATATCTGTTGCGAAATTCTTTATCAATTAATCCTTTGATAAACGTATTTTGGAAGATTGCTTAATTAGTAATAGACATGCAATAAAACGTGTTGTTTTATTTTATTAATAGCCATTGCCGTGTTTTTAATGATAATCTTTTATTTCGCATACATTTTATTTATTTACAAATCGCACATATATATGCACATATATTTTTAATACAATTTACTATTTAGTTTTAACATTATTTTTTCTTTAATTAAACTTGAATGAAAAAAGATTTGTATGTTTTAATTTTTTAAATTATATTTTTACGAATATTAATAAAAACTCTTTACTTCCTTTTATAACCCTTAGTTTAATTTCTCTAACGAAACACCCCTCTCCCCTTCTGATTAATTAATTGTAGCTTTTTTATTTCAAAACTAACACTAGAAAACTATTTGATTCTTATCCTTTTCTAAAACAAACTGCAATAAACTCTTCAACGTTTAATTTTATGTTTTTCTTTTATGAACGATTATTTTAATAATATAATTTTAGATAAAATTATATGTGCCTATATCAATATAGGTACATTACACCGCCCTTCCTTTTGAGAGTAAAATGCGTCATTTTTGATAATTTTATCTCTGACAACATTAAATCTTAATTTATTCTTCTTTCTAAGTTTGCTTTTTGGTATCTTTTCCTTTTCCATGCTAAGGGCAATCTCCAATTATGCTTTTCTTCCTTCTATGCTGGTAACATTGCTTACTATGTTTGTCCTGGATAATGACCACAAGGACAAACTAAATTTGTGGCCCAGGGATCTTTTATAAACGAAGCTTTGGCTGCCGATTCTCTTGATTGGACTTTGACTAAGAAAAGGTGGCTGCAAATGGCAGGAATTTCAACTGTCCATTTCTGACTTACGCCCTGGAAAATGATTGCCGATTCTCTTGATCGGACTTTGACTAAGCAGCTGCAATAGCAGGAATTTTCAACTGGCCATTTCCGACTTACGCTTTGGAAAACGAGGTACAAGATATGGGGATTCTCCCCTGAAAAGTGACTTATGACTTACTCTGGTTGTTTCCAGTGCGCTTTTTAAAAGAGGAATGATCCTGGCTAATCCATTGCGGTGCTAGAATTTATCCAGTTGAGAGCTTTAAACTTAATCCTTATCTAACTTATTTCAATACTACCCTCATCCCTTTAGATTCGAACCCTTATACACTCCTAATAAAACTTAGATTGACCTTCATTTATATTATTTTTAAATTTATTATGAACATTATTTAAATATTTAGTTTTACGATACTTATTTTAAACCCATACGAACATTATCCATATTTATTTATGCTACAATATTATTTTGAAACTATCACGGACACATATTTATTTATATTACAATATTACTTTAACTTATATATTATCGTGCGTATATTCAAAAACTATCTTATTTTACTGCTCTTTATTATTATACAAAGATTTTATTGGACTTGATTACTTTAAACCATTTATTTACTTTCTTTTGTTAACTTATGTATTCAAAACTATTTTATTTTAATGTGCGTGTACTCAGAAAAAAAACTGTTTTACTTTATTGCGATTCATTATCATACAAATATCTATTTGACTAACTTAATTTTATTCTAGAAATTCCGTTATCTTTTCATTTATTTAAACCTACAACTTTACTTTTACATCATTAACTTGACCCATTTATTTAACTTGATTTTATTGATTGATTTTTTTTTTTATTTGAGCTGTTTGTTTACAAGCATTTCTTCTTAATTAATATGTGCGTGGAAAAAATCTTTTATTTTGCGAAGCCTACATTATTATTATTACTTGCAACATTTCATCATTTTTAAATTTATTGTCTTTAGTTTTAAATAAAAGTTTCAGATTTAATTTATTAGATTTATTTACTTTAGAATAATCATATTCATGCTCATTGTCCATTTCCGGTCCTGTTTGTTTATTTCTTTTACTATTCCACCCGTTTACTAACTCTTAAACTATGTCAGGTGGTTCCTTCTTTCTTTCTACTAATTTTATAATATAAATCATACTCCCTATTCTCACTTCTATTTCTTGATTAAAATGTATTTTATCTCTTTCTCTTTCCATTCTGTTTTCGACTTCATAACTCAGAAAACCTTTATACCTAGACAAACTCCGTATTTTTCCTAATCGTGAATATTTTTTCCTACGCTTCCTCTTTGTTTTAAATCTACGTCTACAGTGAATGCGAACATTTACTTTAACCTTTTTAAATTTTTGTAAAAACTTTTCTACACTATCTACTACCTTGAACTTATGTTTTTCTTCTATTTCTTGATCTACATTTGTGTCTACTTTATTTATCACAATGCTATCTGATTCTAATTCAATTTCTACCTCTTTCGTGACCTCAACTTCCTGACTTTCTTTAATTAAATCTAACTCTATAACTTCTTGGTTCTTCTCTACCTTTATCATTATCTCACATCTTATTTCTCTTACTTCTGCTCTGAGTTCTTTAATTTCTGTTTTAACCTGACTAATTTCTGCCTTCAATTCTGCTTTGAGTTCTTCTTTGAGCTCTTATTGGCTTTGCTCAAATTTCTGACACAATTCTTGTTGACTGTTTAATTTCTTGATGCATTTCCTCCATCATATCATCATCATTTTCATCATCATTCGCGTCTCAGATACTTCTTTCTCCTTTTCTACTAACTGGGGATTTTTAAAATATATTGGGCTTTCTTTCGGATCCATTTTCGAAATTTTCAATTTCAAAGTACTAGCGCTTATGTTAAACTAAATTTACTATACGATTTATTTATTTATTTTTCTTACTAAGACGGAAACTCACGCTAACTCCACCCTTTTAGTCCTTTTTACTACCTGATCTAATGCTTTAACTTCACCCATAACATCTAATTGACTCTGATTTGATAGCATAAATGTCAAAATCTCTTTTGGCCCCATGTTGGGTGCAAAATGCTAAAAAAATTTAACTATGTAACAGTCAGAAAACGTGTGACTCGTAAGCATAATGCAGAATTTGACCACCATACAGAACAGCAGCACCATTGAGTAGCGAAGCCAATGTGGTACTGAGTTCAAACATAGTTTACGGTTCCACAATACAATCCATGAAACAACGCATCTGATGTGACATTAGTAAATATTTCCTTAGGCACGGTGGTCAGGGATATGCAAGAGATTCATGATTTTATTCTCGAGTTAGCCAATAATCAAACTAATATTAATTAAACATTCATATTTACATAATCAAGGAAATATATAGAATGGGTATCGAATAAATGAAACGTAACTGCAGATGTGTAGTTTAAAATTATTTATTAATACATTTTAATAAAACAATCATTTACTAATAATGTTTTATGGATTCAAAGCTTCAGTAGCGGGATTTGTGACATGATTATATTTAGACCTTATTTTATATTGAGGACTTCAGTAGCGGTATTTCCGATACTGTAATGTTTACAAAAGGAATTCACTTATTTGAAGGCATTATTTTATCTTGAGGACTCAGTAGCAGTATTTCCGATACTGTAAGGTTTACAAAGAAAATTCACGTATTTGAAGGCTTAATCTAGCTACCTAAAATTCTCAAGTAAGTATTTCTAATGCATGCCTTGGGGAATTTATACCTTTGCAATGCAAGAGTCTAAAGTAAGATTTAAGAGTAGCGGCGGACATATATTTATTTAATTAAAATATTTATTTTATGACTAAGGGCAAACATTTATTTGAGAGTGAATTACGAAGATAATGCAGAGGCGGAGTGATATAGAGAATAATAGAATTGAGTAAAGGAACATGTGGTATGCTTTAGAAAGGCGATATGGAATGGCAGTATATCGAAACTGCAATGCCGCGAATGGGTTTATAAGAATGTCGGGCTGGTCTCTGCCTCGGCTCAATGAAGTAAGGTGTCACATAAGCATAACCAGGGACAAGCAGTCCATGTCACAGTTTTCTGGCTGGCTGCATGACATTATCAAATCCTACAGGAGCACCCACTATACCCGCTTGTGTAGGACGACTGGGGTTAATTTCAATCCTGAAGAATCCGGAAATTTCACGGCAGAATGGGTCATTGCGTCTCTAAAACGTAACACATGGATAATGATGAGATTTAAATAGATTTCTGACTCGGCCCTACATTATCAACATTTACTAAAGAACACTGGCAACTCTCAAAGAAATGTAATTTTCTAGAATTATTCATTAAGATTTAATAAATACAAAACCTATATAAACTGGGAGTTATTACAACTAATATGCCAGCCATTTGCGAAGTAGTAGACCCTGCATTACAATAAATGATGCACTGAATGCGTGTCGATTTATATGAAAGTTAAGTTACTTAGGAAAGTAAATATTAATGAAATTTTGACACGCATTCATTGTTTTAAGCGATCATAGATTTAAACTTTGAAAATTGAGATAATTATGAGCATGCAATAATTAAATAATAACTATAGATAGAAATGTAGATTATAGAAATACGCACCCAAGAAAGATAGAATGAGGCAAGCTAGATTATTAGAGACATTTACACATTACATTAATTATTCAATTTAGGTATACAAATGGTAGTTTTTAAATTTTACCATTTAGATAAGTAATATGAAGAAGAGCTATAGCATGTTATTAGAGTACTCTAGAGTTTGAACACAGACAGGTACCTGTTTTATAAGAAGTTTTCTGATTCCATTAGTTTAGCAGCAAAAAGTTCACGAGTGGCAATTCTTTCTTGTATTTAGATATTTCATTTACTTTCACAGCAGCAGCAGCTTTCTCATTCATTTCAGGCAGCAGATCTTCATGGTGAATTTATGATGGGCAATGGAAAGTTTGGCATCCGATAGGCCATCTCCCGATGGAGAATAATCTAGGTGCTTTACTCGGTCATACCTTGGCAGGAACAAATTATTTTTATATTTTTGGAGACTCTCAGTGATCGAGAGCAAAGCTAAAGTTTAAGTCAATGTCTCCAGCAAGTCTAAGATGGCCTCTTTTCTTATCTTGATCTTTCACATTTTTGTTAAGGTATTTTTAGGTTCTACTTAATCTGCCCTGAGGATAATCAACGCATTTTGTTGGTTTTAATTAAAGAAAGCTGCGATTCTATTGTTTACATTTTACATTTACCAACTACATTTTGGGGAATTTTTCTTTAATTAATCTATTATCTATCACTGACCGATGCTTTTAAATTTCAAAGACATAAAGGAAACATAAGATTATTGTAACTTTTAATTAAATATTACATCAGATTTTTTTAGAATTATTATTAAACGAAATTTAAACAAAGCAATAAATACGAACTTTTTAATTCAAACTAAATAATTAAAATTATACAAAATTATATAACTAAAAGAAATCTAAATTATATTATTTTATCCCCATTTATTGCCTTTAATTTGAGATCGAAATGTGTGCGTGTTTATGCTGAATTCTACATATATTTATACATTTTTAATATTGCTACACACACAATTCGATACCAAAAAGTTTAAATTTGGGCGGGATAGACCGGTCAGTGAGAGACGACAGAAAAAGGTGAAACTTAAGATTCGAATACGAATCTTACTGTTTCATTTCCCCGTACTTCCCATGAACAATTAAGGAAGGACAAAGGAGGCAAGAAAGAAAAAAAATTTTACATTACATAATTTAAATACGAAAAAATTATTATTTTTTTTTTTACAGATATATTGAAATATAGAAAGCAGAGATTACATGAAGCAACGAACAATTTATATACCCGGATCTAGAATTTATAGTTTAATTAAAATGGCCTAATTTGGCCGTGTCTGATAGAAATCATAGTAATGTTAGTTAAACTGATTATATTTATATAAAAAATTCTTAGAGTAAGGTTAGTTAATATAATATAAAAAATTTTTTTTTAAGAGTAATAGTAATTAAAACAATAATATATATAACAAAATTTCTATCTAAAAACCCTATTTGACTAAAGTACATTCCATTCAACCAAGTTCATTATATCAAGTTCATTTTAATATTTTCCTATACGTTTAATAACCATCCTAATAGTCTAATATTTTTACAACCCTGGGTCAGGTGGATAATACCGATCTCTCGTCGTCGATGACTGCGGCCTTGGGTTTTCTAATTTTTGTCCTCTGTCAGGTGGCTTTTTGGCCCAATGGTTCAAATCCATGGTAGTAGGAAATTCAATCATTTCTCCTATATCTTTTATTTGAATGCCTGTCATTAATGGTTGGATAGTTAGCGGCATGCTACGCTGGATCGTTCTAAATTTCCACTTCCCCATATTCCACCAGTTTTTGGCAGATCCCTGCAGATGGTAACTAGCTATAGCTATCTGCACATCTGGCCCTTTCTTATGAAATTTTAAGAACTTCTGTAAGCTCTCTAGGTAGGTTTGAGGTTTTTACCTTATTTCCATACTAAATATTTTAATGTGGACCATCTTTGTTAAGTGGCTTTGGTATCCACTGTCCATTTTTATGTTTTCTTCCATGACTTTTGGTCCTATTCTTTTGTCCCCATTCATGCTTGTCTCCTTTTTACTGCTTTCACTCAACGGTTCTTGTGGGCCTTCATCTATTGGAATTAGGTCTATTTGCTCATCTATTATCATAGGTTTGTCAAGTATTTCTAATTCCCTTTCCTTTTCCATATATATATATATATA